>JAANSN010004977.1:0-13520 GCA_036850665.1 Dicranocentrus wangi | reverse complement strand
TTTTTTTTACATTTTTCTAAGCACTTTGACGGAATCTCTAACAAATCTCTAACCTTGTGTCAAATGGCAAACAATGGAATTAGGATTCAATAAATTATTTTATTTTGCTAAACTCTGAACTTAACGCAATGCACTTTCACTGATTCCTCATCATCTCCTTTAGCAGTTTGCTTAGGATACAGTATGGAACGAACAGTGAAATATGATCTGATTCTGGGAATGTTCCATCCATGTGGTACTCACAATCAGAATAGGATTTTCCAGGGCATCTGGTCGATGTTACTGTCAGCTCCATCTAGTCCCATCCCTCTTGCTCCATCCATAAGAGTTCATCTACATTTAATCATTTCACTTCCTCTCCTCAAAATCAATACGTTGTTAGAGCGTGTACTAATTCCCTTAAGAAATAGTAGCTACTACCAATGCAAACAAGTTTCAGACCCTTTTTGAAGGGAAAGTATGGTCGCTAAACCCTATAAACATCACAAGGGAAGCTAATAATAATTACGAAAACATTCACTCTTTTGGGCCACTTGCATTTGTGGTTCCCGGAATCTCGAAATCTTCAAAAAATATTTTGGCTAGATCCCAATCTGCACCTGTCCCGCTATCCCACAATTTCAATGTGAAAAAATAGCCGTGGGATTGTGTAAGGTGCAATGGCTACATGTAGCATGTAAAAATTGTTGTTAGGACTGTTTTCCAATAACTAAAGATTTCATGGTTTATTGCTCTCTATATCATAAATCCACAATGCCCATTTCTCCGTGGGCTCATGCCTCTATCACAAAAACCACGAAATTGTATTTCGCTTTCAGTGTACTTGTGCAAGCCAAGTCCACGTAGACGTCCCACGTCCATCACATCATAAATGTATTACGTAAGAGACATGCGCTACGATATACCTCATCCTGTAAAGCATACACTATGTAGCCCATATAAGTCTTTGCATACTTTTTCGTTCGGATACATAACATTCCCTCTTCTTCAGTCTTCTTTAAAGGTTTCGTTATGAGTATTTTTTGTCCAAATGGGCAAATGAGGAAGTTCTTCTTCAAGAACTTCTTCGTGTGGTAGGCTCCCCTAAGAAATTTCCGGTGCGTGGTGCAAGCGTATTTTATGGGAAAACCCAGAAGATGATTCTTGTTACATGTTTATGTATTTTGTTATCCGTAGGAAAAGGAAACTGCGTCGTGGGTATAGCAAGCCAGATATGTGGGGTTGAGAATCGAAGTTAGAAGGACCTTGAAACGGAACGCGATGGTTGATTTCTTACGGAATCAGATATGGGAATGACTAAACTGCCTTGACTTTGTACTGACGTACCTCTCTCGGCTCGGCTCCTCATTGTTGAGTACGTAAGCTAATCAAAGCAATTTTTAAATAATAAAATTATTTTCATTTAAATATTTTTAATCAAAGTCTGTAAATCCCAAGATTTTTTACTTAATTGCGCTGCTGATTTATTTTCAGGATGCAGCATGCAGTCAAACGAGAACAAAGTTGCTATTCTTTGTTGATATTAATTTTAGGGTCAAGGAAGCAACTCGGAGAAATGTTTGGTGACAAGCGTTGCACGCTGAAGTAAACAACAAAAAACAATAAGCTGGAGAAAAGGATAACTTGGTAGGTTCCTTTGATAAAAATAAAAATACACAGCGCGTGTTGGTCAAGAGTTCTTGAGGCAATTAAAACTTTAAAACCCTCATTTTCAGTCCAAAAGTAATAAATCCTCTGGTAGGAAGTAGAGACGCTTTAAGCATATCATGCTGTACTACTGACCTTTGACCTTTGGTGAAGGTCAAGCCATATATTTCCTCCAATGAACTAATTCCTGTATTCAGAATGTAAGAAATGCTATCGATTGCAGAGAAATACTATATTACTGCGTTGACCTTTGACCTTTGGCGAAGGTCAAGTCATGTATGTTCTCCGCTGAGCTACAATGTACTCATAACCGAAGCCAGAATGCAAAAAGTGCTATTCGTTGTGGAGTTATGCTATATTACGGCGTTGGCCTTTGACCTTTGGCGAAGGTGAAGTCATGTATTTCCTCCGATGAACTAATTCCTGTCATCAGAATGCAAGAAATGCAATCGATTGCAGAGAAATGCCATATTGGTGAGACTGGATAAGTCAATACAACATAACAGAGTGTGGATTTAGGTACTTGAAGGTATCGGAGTGAGATTGAGAACTAATGAGAACCCATATGTGTGAGGTTCACCTTTTCCAAAGCTATCCTCATCTGACAAAGAAACCGATTACCCTAGGCTAGTTGAGTAGTGGGCGAGGAACCCGATTGCGATTACAATCTCCTTTTGCCCCAAATGCGTGCATGTACCTTTCATCTCTGGAGAATACATAAGACCATATAAGAACCTACATTTTGAATCGAACGATACGACCGACATGACAATAGTTCTATCGACTCAACTAACTTTCAGTTGCTGACTTCAGATCAGATTATTTTAGCCCAGAATATGGTGCTTTCACCACAAAAGCGCACGTATAGTTGTTATGCCTAAACACATGGTCAAACAATCCATCACGTCTCTGACGTATATGTTTAAAAATATCAATAATTGTAAATTGTCGTTTAACGCTTCGTCTCGAATTCTACTCCTAAAAATGTAAAAACTGTTTTGGACCCGTTTTGAGGGTATTGGGAGCGCCTAGCAAGGGAATCCTCCTTCTCGTACCTCCTGGAGGATAGGCATCTACCTAAATGTAATGTCTAACTACTTTGCTACTGTTAGCTGGAGAGAGTGAGCTTGGCGGAAAGATAGTAGTATTATTTGGTAGGCGAGTAGTTAGGCCGGTGTTGCTCAGCTCAGGAAGAAAAATTATATCCGATGTTTTCGTTAGAGCCTAAAAAGAAAGGAGAAAATATAGGTACTAGTGTTTACCAATATATTATTCCATTCTATAACGTAAGTGGATTTGTGAATTATGGAAGTTAGTCTTTGGTGTAATTAATGCATAAAATCAATGATTTAGCGTGCATGGAAAAACAAACATTCAAAATTTGGATTATGAGATAATTCTAATTGTAGAATGCATGTGGCTTTTTGATAATTATGTGATGTATGTTTTATGCGAGCAGGAGCACTGGAATCCAATGGATGGAAATGGGCGATTACGTCGGAGCTGGAAGAATGGATTGTACGCTGCACGAACAGTCTTGAACGAATCTTAACTGAAAACAAGGATAACGCTCCACCCTAGATAGCCCAGATAATGAAGGCGTAAGAAGTACTGTTAAAGTGTGAAACCCCCTTGAAATGTGTATCAAACGTGAAAGTCGGAAAACGGTGTCATTCTCAATCCCAATCCATCGGCTGAGGAATCCAGCACGGCTGACTCCGCTAGGAAATGATTATTTTCAACTAGCAAAACTCGGCGCACTGTAATGCGTTGCGCAGTCATATTCACGGTAAGGTGACATTTGAGCAATGTCACAGTTCGCACTTTTATTCTAACCATTGCAACATTAAAATTTCGAAAACCTGACGAATAATGCTTTGTTTGTCTGTTTTTAGAATCAATGTATCCCCACCTTGAATTGAAGTTAGCTTGGATAATGTGCAAAAATGAAAATGTGAGCAATGCGCTGGGGCGTTCAAGTTGGAGCTGACAAGACATGTGGACTATAATAAATCTTCTACTTTCTTGTAAGTTATAATAGAACTCTGAAAGAAACCTGAAGAACATCCCTTAAACCCTTTACAGCCATCTTTACAATACCCAATAAAATCTGTAATCAGATTAGTGATGTGCCAATGTGCCAAAGGTCAATAGGTCAAAGGCCAAGTTGTCTTATTACTTTTTAAATTTGATTTATCAATGGGCGTTGTCAAAATTGAAGAAATGTAATTAGCTTAGAAGATATTGCATTATTGTTGGTTTGACCTTTAACCTCTGACCTAGCCCAAGTTGTTCAGTTATCTTCGTTTGTCTTCCTTTATCCATTGGAATGATCAGAATTCAACATGTTTTTCAATTTAGCTGACCCTTGACCTTTGACCGATTTGGCTCAAATTCAATAGCGTTAGTCCTTAGTACCCAATGAACTTGTATGTCAAGTTTGGCGTCAATCGGATGAAGCATTTGGGAGTTATCGTGCACATAGACAGACAGATATTCAGATATCCAGATACACGGGCGGGACAGACACTTTACCCACTCCCAAAATTTTTTGTCCTGTTTTTATAATGTACCATGTATACATGGCACATAATTAAACCCTGCCAAATACCCGTGTAAACTGTCAAATACCCATTGAAACCACCCTTGATCCCCCTCTCCCCTTCCCTTCCCTCTTCTCTTTTTTCTCTCCCATTTGCTAAGCTTTTGCTACAGAATACAGCAAAAAATTTATTCACCGCGATTTGAGCTTTGACTTTACCTCCGTACAATACGGGTTCGATCCTCAACAGGTCCACATTTGGCCTTAGTCTTGTTAGATATTTTATTCAAATTCGCGATGACATGACTTCATCTTAACCTCTTGTTAGACTTATATTTTTCATATTTCTAATAAAGAATATTGCAATGATTTATTAGGTAATGATGTGATTTATTTTGTGAAACCAGGAATACTTGGAGTGGAATGGACATGGACATTGCGCGGGTGGATGCACCGAAGGGTGGGAGGTAGTTTGTGTACGTTCAGTGATTATTGTCTCGTTGTTCTAATCCTCCGACCAGAACGAGTTTGAGATTCTTGACCACGATGATGTCAATTACGTGCACCAATAACTGTATAACTAACTAGTGGCTTAACTTGAACGTGGAGGAAACCGATACCTACGTAGGTTGCCTACTTCTCCATCTGCATCTTTAGTGCAAGAGACAGAAGCACTCCGGCCACGTCCCTGAGAAGGCGAATGTAGTGTCCAAGAATACTGATACGGAGGGGAAAGATTAGAAATTTTAAATACAAGCACCCGCATCATCAGTTTTCTCGACTATGCCAGTTGTTCGAGCTGAGTTGAGTAGCGCCGACGCAGACATTTGCTGGATTGTGACAAGTGTGTCGATAACTTGGAGCTCCATCGGGATAATAATCCAAAAATACACTGCACCAGAGTCGGTATAGGAAGGAAAGTGCAAAGGAAAGTTCAGTTCAGAAAGAGTTTCATTCAGTGAAAATGCGGGAAATGAAAGTGAAAGTGATTGCTAATTTAATAATGGAACAAGGAGAGAGCTTCTTGGTAAGAATTTTTATTAAAACTTATCTCTTTATTCAGTTTCGTTTAAAATTGGATGTCAATTGCGAATTGTACGTACCAAACCAGCTTAGGTATATCTAGTTATTGATTGCATATATATTGCCAATATATGTATAGAAATAGGAAGAGTTAATTTTTTGTTCGATTGGGATATCTGTCGAGTTTTATAAAAATGTAAACGTAGCCTATCCAGCCCTCTGAAACAGGTCGAGTGCTGATATTTGTCTTCTTTTTTAGTATTTCTGTTTGAAAAATTTCACGGGTAAAAGTTTTAAAATACGTAAGGTGTTTGAAACACCAGGGAATAGTACTATAATTATGCATTTACAATTAGTCTTACACGCATCCATAACGCAGGATGACGTATTGACGTATAAGATGACACTCCTGCGCGCATGGAGTAGATGGAATAAGGGAATATGTTTACTCACAAAGATATTTCTCCTAGGACTTTAAACTTTGTATATTAATACTTTTGAAACACGTCTAGTGGTAGTACTTGGGCAAGTCTTATTGGGTGCTCAAAACATCCAACTTGCACAACCAGCGCACAATACAAACGGCAAAGTTTCATAAAAATTACTCCAGTAGTTTCAAGAAAGATATTCTAAAATGCATTCAATTATAATCTAACAAAGACTGTCTTAACCACCCATAGGATAGCGTGGAGCTCGTAATTCTTATTGTGAACAGAGCACCAATGTGATTATCAATATTTTGGGAAACGATTAAGACACGTCTTCATTAACTCAAAAGCACTGCCAACCCCGTTCCGTTTCTCCTTCTGAATACTCACCGATAAATGTAAACTTAGGCATGCAGATCTATGATCCATTTGAAACACTTGTGCTGGTAGTACCTGATACTTACTGATTTGTTAAAACTTATATTGCGTAATAGGTTTAACCTATAGATTTTAAAATTGCACTGGTAAAAATTTAAAACATTCAAGCCAATCGGAACATTATCAAGTGTCATTAAAAATTGGTCCAGTAGTATCTAATTGGCTAAATACATTTGAATCTAACATACAAACAGTCTTACAGGCAACTTAGAGGATAACCCGATAACATGTAAAGACTTAAGGCCACCCAGGACGGAATTTGGGTGGACGGATATTTTACTGACGGATGGTTACTCCTCGTTTGGACCAAAGTCATAGAGGAAAAATTCCAAGTGATTGAGGAAATTGGCAGCATCGTTTCCCACGCCCTCCTCTTGCTAAAAAGTGAAAGTATACTCACTACAACTTTGCAATTACTACCACAGGCCCATTACTACAGGCCCATTATTAGTACAAAAAATATGTGGAATCATTGGCATTACCTCATCCACTCCAGCTTCATTGTTTGCATTTGCCCAATCTTCATTTGGAAGTAATTCCCGCAAGAAATAGTCGAAATTACCAAGGGGTACCTGCTAAATAATGTCAGAGAGTTTATTAGAACTGTTTAAAATTTACTTTGCACAGCAACAGAAAACAATATTGGTAGTACCAGAACTTGATTTATCCAGTGATCATCTAAGGCAGCTAGATTAGCCCCTTCTCCTCCATTTCCCTCTCCTACTCTTTGGCCCTGTTCCCTTGGCTGACCTTCTGGGACGACTTGAAGTCCCCCTATATCACCCTCTTGTTCTCCTCTAGGTATAACCTCCTGGTGTAATTGAATATTATTGGGAGGATTTGGAATGTCGTCGCCAGCATTTCCCCTCAAGATCATTTCCTGCTCCCCACTGGCAACATCAGCACCCTCCACATTGTCGCTTTCAGCTTCAGCTGGCTGTCCCTGAAAATGCATGATAGGGTACTCATTCAATGGTATGGATTTTTACGATAACGCCAAAAAGATAGATATTGGATTCGCAATGCCAAGTCCATAGTTAGGAAATATTTTAATAATTACTTACCATAATATTAGGTCGACTATTATCACCCATTCTTTCCTCGTTTTGTACGTAACGTTTTCACAATGTGTGTGCTTGCACCCACCCTTTGAACTGATTTGTTGATTTTTTATTGAAAAAAAGTAGATTAGTTTCACTAGCAAATTTAGTTTCACTGGAATGCGTTTGTTCTTTGTAAGTAAACTGTAAATATCGTCACAGCAAGCTATCGCGACTCTTTTAAACTTTCACTCTTAAANCTAGCAAATTTAGTTTCACTGGAATGCGTTTGTTCTTTGTAAGTAAATTGTAAATATCGTCACAGCAAGCTATCGAGACTCTTTTAAACTTTCACTCTTAAACTCACAATCAGTCTTTTACTGTGTGGAATGAAGGGATGGATAATAATACCCGTATATGCTTTTAAATTTAATTCTGATTATAACAGTCAACAGTTTCAATTAAATTTGTGTTCCCGATCCCGATCGAGATTCTTTAAAGTACATAACGATACAGGGTTGAAAGAGGTACATGTCCTTTTTTCTCAGTTTTTGTTTCTGCTGCCGCATAAGCATAATATCCCAGTAGACAGCATCTGGGCTACTACCACCACCTTGTATCCAGAGCTTATTGTGTAATAATGTGCAATACTCTCCATATATGTGCCTCCAACTCTTCTTCACTATATATTCTACCCTTTATTTGTGCCATCATTTCTCCTCTAAGCTAGCTGTTTCATTCATCCGTCCAGCATGCATCCCCCACTATAGTAGTAGTAAAAGTAGGCCTTATATGTAGTAGGCTCATGTATGTACTGCACATACATGTACACTACGCACAGTTGGTATTTGGTATGTACATCATTTTCGATGAAATCCTTTTGTCCAGAGCTCTTTCTATCTTTGCCCCGGCACAGGCGAGTGTTGTGGCAGGAAAAGATTGTTATATAATGTAATGTGGAAGGTCAAGCTCTCCTAAATGTAGATTTTTAGGAAAGAAATTAATTGATGTTATTGTTTTGATGCTTTCAGACATATTACTTGTGATGCTTCATTTTCGATGAAATCCTTTTGTCCAGAGCTCTTTCTATCTTTGCCCCGGCACAGGCGAGTGTTGTGGCAGGAAAAGATACTTTGTTATATAATGTAATGTGGAAGGTCAAGCTTCAACCAGTTTATAGGCATAGTCTTATGCGTATACTCTCCTAAATGTAGTTTTTAGGAAAGAAATTAATTGATGTTATTGTTTTGATGCTTTCAGACATATGACTTGTGATGCTACAAAGTACTGGACATCTATGTTACGCGTCAGCCTGACGCCAGACTGGCGATGAGATCAAAACGAGCCGGATTAGAAAACCCATCTTTGCACATGTTCCAGAGGGTGGACATGCAGCGTTTATCTACCCACTGAAGAACAAGCATGCCAAAGAAAACGTACGTTTAATTGTCTGATGATGGCCAAAGTCGATATGACGTCAGAGAAAAACGCTGCTACGCTGATGAAAAGTTTTTACGATGACAGGAATGATAAAAAAAATGACAATAGTAGGCTCGACAAATATCTTGCAGAAGTCTACACGGGTCACTAAACAAACCCGCAAACTGAAGCTCAGGAAAGCGAGCAGCAAACTCGAAGGAGGGGAACCCAACACCCAACTACAAACAAGCTTTGCGCTGCGCAGGTACTGAATTGAATACTACATCATCGGCCATCCAAATCCTGTATTTGTAAAAAAGGGATTGGGAAAAATGGGAAATGATTTCCTGGCTAACCAACTTTCATCATAAGGGATATTAAGTCAGAGCTGGATACGAGTTCCAAACTTGGGGATGGATGGGGAAAGTGTGTCAGTGATAAATTTTTGCCAGCTACCTGTTTGTGTGGAGCGATTGATATTTGTAAATCAAATTCTTAAAGTGCAAAAAATATCATTGTTTACTGATGGAGTCTTGAGGAATTGTGTACCGAGTTGACTCTGTAAAGGCGATATTGTGACGACCGCAGTAAGCTTTGATGTACCATTGGATCACCTCAGTGTTTCCTTTGAGTTTGTCATCCCTGTCCACGGTCGCTGTGAAAGATGAAGAACAATGACATTCAACTGCTTTGAGTTGGAGAAAGTTGGGAGTACTAAGGGGCACCGCCTACGGAAAACCTGACACTGAACAAAACTTTTACTCCTACTACACGCACTACTACCAGTTGTTCCAGTTGTCCCATATTTAAGGAGATACTAATCATGCCCAGACAGAAACTTGAAGGTGGACAAGCGCAACGAATTTTGCTGGATAGTGGAAAGCGTGTCGTTAACTTTGAACTTGGGAGTAACACAGGGATGGATGGTGTATGAGCATACTGCGCTGCGCCAGGGATGGTTGAACGGAGCTGAAGGAAGGTTTCTCCCTAGTGGAAATGAAAATTCGACACGCCTTTTTAAAGAAACTTGGAGCTACTTCAGTGGTAAACATTTTAAAACTTGTCTCTTTATTCATTTCGTTTAAAATTGTATGCCAATAGCACAGCACAGGACGTTATATAATTACATCAGCGGCATAAATAGAAAGAGATTCGTTTTGTCAGATTGAGGTATCTCATACATACAAATTGTAAACTTAGCCTAGCCTATCAAACTCTTTCAAATATTTGCAAGGGGGTGATGTTTGTCATTTTTGGATTGGGCATTGTTCAAATATTCATGCATGCATTCTAAAAGTTTCACGGGTCAAAGAATAAAATAGTTTAGAACTTTAAACTTTGCGTATCGATTCTTTTGAAACAAGTCGAGCGATAGTTCTTTTTTCGTATTAATTACTTAAAACATACATATGTAATATTGCATAATATATTTAAATAGCCTACCTATTTCTAAGATTTCGTCTGTAATTTTTTAACACATTGAAGACAGCCAGAGCGCAATACGCATAGTAAAGTTTCTTAAAACTAGTTTAAAACATTTATATAGTATTTGGAATACAAGACAATATTGTAACGTTGCATATTATACAAATTCGGTATAGCTAGTACAAAGACTTAGGAAGGTTCATTGTTAAATCAGTCCCATACGCATCCACTGGGATAACGTATAAAGTGACCAGGACATGTGAGTGGATGTTAACCATTCATCCCACTACTTTATATCTCCCTTTTCCTTTGTTTGCTAACGACATAACCACATCATTTTCCCCTGTGCACCTATATAGTTGCCCATTGGCTTCCTACATTGCTAAAAATCGGAATCACAAAATACTTGCTTTCCCATGATTCAGATATAAAATCTCTCCCAAAAATGAAAACTTTGATCCCTTCAAATGATCCCTTGAAAGACCTCGAGTGGCAGTATAAATAATGTGACTTATTGATTACCTACCTAAACATACATATTCTACGATGGATTTAGTTTGGTTTAAAAATTTCACCGGTGAAAACTGAACGCTGCTGGAGCGGAAACAATAGATTGATAAAAATTTGCCCAATAATATCTTCTTAGACGATATCTGGGTGAACGTCATCCATTCCATTATTATATCTCCTCCCCATATGCTTATCCGTGATCCGCGTGCACCTGGTTGAGCGGTTACTGATTTTCCCAATAATCATAAAAGCTCGCATCAATAAGCATCCAGTCAATCTAGAAAATGAAAGAATCATCACTGCAAATTTCAAATTATTACAACATTTACTACAGAATAATGCATCATAATGTAATAAGTATTTGCTTTACTATCTGACGCTGGTACTCGTCGTCAAAGAAAGGATCTAGGTAGTTCTGATTTCCAGTTAGATTCGGGAAGACATTATCATTCTCGTCGTCGTCGTCGTCATTTTCCCACATGTAATCATTTTGCAATTCTTCCATGAAGTCCTCCAAGTTTTCCGCTGCCTCCTGCTCACAATGAATGACACCATACTCGTTAAAATTTTAAAATTAGCTGTACACTACCGACAAATATGAGCCTATCAGGATTATTGGTGTTACCAAATGTTGATTTTCCTCTTGGTCATCATCAGCAACATCTGGGGCGGCTTCAATCCCCTGCCCTTCTCCGCCCTCAACCTCTTCAGGGACTGGTTGGTCCGGAATGTCTCCACCAATTTCCCCCTCCGCCTATATAATATTGAAACAGTTATTCTTCTTAGAAAGTAGCTCGCTCGAAATGAAAGGGTAGTAATGCAACCAAACCTTTTATGATAACATCGACCAGATATGAAATGATAACAGAAATGATGACATTTATGAATTAGCAATATTACCTCTTGCCGGGGATTTTGATTGCTGCTCATACTGTGATTTTTTACAAAGATAGTTCACTCACACTTCACTTGCAGGGTTATTTTAAAAGAAACAAAAACAAATTAATACTTTTGTCTTACGCTCACATTCAGACTTTTATTGTAGCATGGCAATGATGTGATGGTGGATAGCAAATGACATATATTTTTGTAGTTTCTTCTTGTTTCATTTATAGGTAATTAATCTCGAGCTGCACTATTTTTATTGAGCAGTTAGTAGTTTGGATTTATTATTGCTGGACAGTAGTCGTCTCTCTCACCACAAGACACACATTTTTCTCATCTCACGTACACTACTACGGCTCGAGTAGACATTCTCATTCTCATATATGTGCATCCACAAGTTGGCTAGAAATGGATACAGGGAGATAGATAGGGGATTATGCATGGTGTTTAACAACATGTAAGGTTGACGGATGCGGATGTGGGTATCGGGAATAGCAGGAGCAGAATATCCATACCATAGTGGAGTAACCATGCATCGTCCAACTGATCTTATGGTAGTTGGTTTTCAGAGGATACGGACGGATACACTCTCCGTTTCGATTCGTATCATCTCATTCATTTCTTTCGTCTGTTCGTTCGTAGGAGAAGTATATTAAGTACTTGCTTTCCTCCCTAAATCTCGTTCATCGTGGTAGTGCAATGCTAGGGTGGTTTTAGGGAATAGAGTGTACGCATTTGCAGCAGGTATCTCCATAATATGTTGCAATTCCGTAAGCCACACTTCTTAAGGTCCCCTTAGTTTTTCAATTAGGATAGGACTTGTTACTTTTGTTTGATATATATGCACATAGATACATGTACGTACCCTTTGGTTCTGCTGGCTAATACCAATACCCCTTCACCTCTAATTTCAAAGCTTTTAAAATGGATGCTCCCTTCCTTAGTGAACGAAATTCCTATCCGTGTTTTACCCATCATCCAGGGCATGTACATTGTATGTATAGCATGAAACATCATATAGCACAGTCAACAGACGTCTCCTGCCTCTCCAGTCCCAATATCCTTTTAACCGGTATCTGTCCGCACATTCTAAGATACACTGAGATATCGGTTCCGGGGGTGTGCAAATAATTTACAGATCAGTTTAAGGCAGGTAGAAACAAAGTAGTTGGTTGACACAATTAGAATAGGGGATCGGAAGACAGCAGAAATACATCGTGAAATTGGCGAAGGCTATGCTTATTCTTAATGGTAAACCAAATGTGGATTCATAATATGTGATTTTGTTACTCGATATTTTTGTTTGCAGAATATGGAGATGGCATCAGTACGAGACAAGAAATGCATGCAGATGGAACTTTTGAACCGGGGGCTCGGGTCCGGCTACGCATGAGGTGGAACGGAGGTGTGCTGCTTTCAGGGAAAGTTGTGCAAGTTTACGTTTGCTGCGTTTCTGTGATGTTGTAATTTGCTTGGAGTTGTGTGTGTAGCTCACTTGACTAGACACAAAACACGGAAAAAAGACGTTGGTGAAAGTTGATTAGTGTGAAGCGAGCGATGAACATGTGGCTGAACACATTGTCGTGACCAGGAACAACCAACATCAACACTTGTCTTAACAAACGTGCTAGCAATGTTACTCGTTACAAGGAAGGAGCGGGCGTCGTTCCATCCAAATGGAACAAATAGAGCTACCAAAGGTGAAAGGTGCTGGATGGAGATGAAGTCAGATTCATGAGGAGGATATGACCGTGCGCAGTTCTCACAGCAAAGCAATCATCATTATTAGTTAACTACTCTACTACCATAATAGTTGGGCGACATGCACTGCGTTCTTTAAGGCACAATACCGCGTGACACTTTATACTATTGAAATTTGTGCATTTACTATTGAAATTTGAAATACCTAGCATTTCAGACTGAAATAAATCTCCATTTCTTCATCCAATTTATACGCTTTAATAATTAAAGGAAAAACATTTTATTTTTTCATTGTGAGCTTTTGTAAATTCCGTCGAGCATATAAGTATGATCGTATCATATCATATCATCTTAATTGCATGAGCTAAACTAATTTGTGAATTTGAACTATGTACGTCAACGACAGCTTTGAAGGATGACCATTACCATGCAAGGAAAAGACATAAAATGTGGCTTTTAATT
>JAANSN010004976.1:0-13521 GCA_036850665.1 Dicranocentrus wangi | reverse complement strand
GTACATGGGCAGACATCTCTTAATCTTAAGCTCCTCTTGCAAATACGCTTCGAACTGCTGATCAATGTAGTCCACAATTGATTTAAAGCTGTCTTCCTTATTCACTTGGTCACCGTATCCCACGGTATCCACAATTGTCAGCTACATCAAATAATGAAATTGAAAGAATACAATATATGCTACCACCAGTTCACCTTTAATTAGATTGAATTCAAATTTAAGAAAAGGAGACGTTTTGTTACCTTCATTTGCACACTACTTTCCTGAAGCTCATAGGTATGAGACTTTAATTTCACTGTTGCCAGCGTATGAGGAGAGGGCGAAGAATCGAAATTCGTGTTGAACAAGGAATCCATCAAGGTTGATTTCCCAATACCAGTCTCTCCTACCATTTAGAATGACAAACAATTGTAAATAGGTTGTGGAAGTGGAACGTGGAACCACTTCGCTAATAAGCAATTCAGGGATATTTCATATTTTGGAAACTGATTAATTACCTATGCACAGAATGTTGAATACGAATCCCTTTTGAACTGCCTTGTTGACCAACTGATCCGGAAGGCTGTCGAAGCCGACGTGCCCCCCAAGCTGTAAATTTCGAACTTTGTCCAGCATTGTTAATTTTGAGTGTGAAGACTTCTGCTTAAATTCCGTGCTCCTACTGACTGCTCCACCTTACTTTGAACGTATACAATAATTTGAGTGAATGGGTAATACCACCTGAAAAGCAATCAAAATAAATAGAGGATTCATTATTACAAGGTACACAAGTTTACAGTTCACAGTTAACACTAAAAAGGAACTTGCAAGTATTAGCAAAAGCCTTCTTGTCTACTGTGTTTTCTTTAATTAAGTATGTCACACTAACGGAATATTCCACACAATAATTAATGGTATATTGGAAACGGGCAAGAATCAGTAAATAGTTAATAAACCAATAAACAT
The DNA here is from genome assembly GCA_036850665.1 of Dicranocentrus wangi. Taxonomy (NCBI): domain Eukaryota; kingdom Metazoa; phylum Arthropoda; class Collembola; order Entomobryomorpha; family Entomobryidae; genus Dicranocentrus; species Dicranocentrus wangi. Next base: position 12,576 of record JAANSN010004976.1, on the reverse strand, counting down.
CCCCAGAATCTGACTATATATATTATATGTCAACGTCATGTAAGTCATCTACCAAGAGCCACCGCCGATGGCTGTCGTCCACTATAGTATTATTCGTCGTCGTCAAGTCACGAACGACAAATGACAAAAATGTCAAACAGTCAATGAGGGATAAAAGTATGTATTGCTAAATTAAAAAATTACTGCCAATTTGCGCTGACTGTTGATGACCAATCACCAAATGAATGGCCATGCACCTGTCAATTGTAAACGTTGAAATCTCGTGTGCAACTCAAAGACAAATGACAAAGAAGAATAGCTCGATTGGATTATATGATTTGTCAAATTGATTGAGTATCACACTGTCAGTTGTCAGTTGTCACCAGTCATCAACGCTATTATAGCGACCATCAACCGCCAGCCAGTCGCCAGTCACCTCTGCTGATTTCCCATAGATTAATCCCAATAACAAGAGTCAAAGTGCCAATTCCTAATTCGCCAAGTTACTAATTACTTCAATATTATATATTATGCAACAAAAGCAAAACAGATGACAGATGATAACACCCTGACAATCTTACAATTAGCAAAAGCGTAGTGGTGCTACTTGACAATTCTCTAATTTACACCTGTTTTTTAACTAATGATTAAAAAATACTTAACACGATAATGACACAATGTATATCAAGGAAGTGCTTAGTTGCTACAACCACAACAAAAGTCGTTTCAGCCCTCAAATATTAACCATACAACACTCAACCCTACCAATTTAAAAGCTAGCATAATGAATTATGATGACATCCAATACGATAAAATAGGTAATAAACAATTGACACACAAGTCACAAGTTTGTTTTGTAACTCTTAAAAAATGACCACTTACTTGCAATTTTTTTTTTCTACAATAGACAGACGGCTGATGATTCCCTCCACTACTCCACTCTCTCCCCAACTGACACTTTTTTTTCTCACTTCAAAAAAAATATATGTATATATTATGCAGCTGCACAACGTGTGTTGTTGGAGTTGTCCTTGTGTCACCCGCCTCTTGCCTCTGTTTCACCCTGGACCTCAAAAAGTCCTACTTCTTTATCCCCGTGCGAGGTCACCCAATAATTGTTTCCCCCCAAAAAATAAAAACTTTTTTTTAACTCCCCTCCACTTCAACTACAAAAACACTCCTTCCTCTTCCTCTCACACACACATTCAACATTCAACATTAAAGTATAAACGACGACAAAATATTTCCCTAGAAGTTCAGCACACTCACTCACTCCAGCCAGCAGCAAAGGGAAATGTTAAGCATTGACTTTTATATTATTCCACACATCCAATCCACACACAGACTTCTTCTGCCTTGTTTCGTTAAAACAGAGAGAGACTAGGCAGGGCGTAGTAGTAGTAGTAGTAGTAGTAGTAGTATATACTTAATAATAATATATTGTATTTTACAACAAGAAGGTTGAGATGAGGACATGTATCTCAAATACATGTATAAGGAAATAGTGGGAACAACAGTCAGTAACGTATTAGCAGAACAGAGACTCAAAGTTTATGCATTCATTCTTATGTTGACAGAGAGAGTCTTATTAGGAAATGGGATACATACATAATGCATAAAAGCATACCCAACAACCCAACCAAAACAGCAGCCGTATATAAAATATACTTAGTTACCTATACGTACACTGACAGAAGAGAACCATCACTTCCCTCAAGTCTATATCCTTCTCTCGGCTCAGCTTTAACCCGTTTTTGCCAACATATGAGTATAGTCATGGCAGTAACAGTAACAGAGAAGAGAAACAATTGCCAATTAGAAAGGTTCTGCTCAACGGACAGACTTGGAGAGAGAGAGAGAGGGAGAGAGAGAGAGCAAGAGCATGCATTGGGCATTCATTCATCATCATCATCATCATCATCATGAAAAAGCAAGTTTTATGGTTTTATGAGGAAAACCCGGAGAAGCGAGAAGAGCAACCATACCGCATTTTTTATATTAAGTATATGCATAAGGACACAAGGTATTATTACAATAGAAGAAGGTTTATAACACACACACAACACAACCTCTCTGGCTAAATATATATGACTAATATAATATGACAATATGACGGACTAAAAGCCGGACTGGAGAGATGGAGTCATGCTTGTTATATATGGGATCGGTGGTGGTGGACGAGTTGTGAGATATCCTAACTGATTCCCCTTTTCAGACTGACAATATATGCATATGCATATTATGGTAAACGTGCGTGGCCTGGCTGGTGGTGTTCCTGGATAAGGATTTAAGGATATAGGATGATGATTTCTTTTTGTGAACACGATATACCCATAATATTTTGTATATTCATATATATTATATATTATTCATCAGCATCCTTATTCGTCTTCATTACATTTCATCACGAGATACATTGTTGTAATGATGCCAGAGGAGGATAAAACAGAGATATTGTTATTATATGGGTTGGGTGGGTAGCTCAGGTTGCACACTCGCAGCTTCTGCCGGTGGATTTTTTTTATATTTGATGTAATATGCTGGGTAAGGGTAGAGAGAGAGGAGGCGGAGGTTGTTTTTTTTTATATTTTGTATCTACTTTGTCCATAATCCACTCATCTTGGTTTGCCCGTAAACCAGTGCAAATATTAATATGGAATAAAAAAATAGGCGAGTGTGGGTGTATGTAATGTAGTAGTTTTTTTTAATAAAGAGACTTTTTTATATTAAAAGTATGCCATGGTTTTGCTCTCGGTTGAGCTGGAAATGGCTACAGCTACAGCTCATATGGATGCGATGGAGGACGGAGGGAGAGATGCGGAGAGAGAATGAGATAGAAAAAAAACTCATTTCGGAGAAGCATATAATATCATAATAGATAGAGTTGCACGGAAAAACCGAACTACCGATGACCGATATAAGTACGTTTCCAACCAAAGGTACATAATAATGGAATACGTTTGATTAGATCATCATCATCGTATACGGCACGGGAGCCGAGTAGGTGGGTAGGTTTCCATGAAACTGGATTCCATGTAAGGTGGAGGTTTTGGTTGTGCTGAACGGGGGACGGGGAGTAAGTAGGATTCCATGTAAAAAATGTAACGGTGAAATGGGGATGCGGCGGAGAAGAAGAAAAAAAACGTAAATGACTAGGAGATTTCTTTTTTGAGGCAAAAGTTTTTGTTTATGCTTGGGAGAAAAAAGGATTAACTCTGTGGACCGTGTGGAAAGTGATGATGGAACAATACCATGAAGTTATATATATGATATCAAAAAAGACTTTTTGTTTTTGCTCACGACTGAGCGGAGCTGAGTATATGGATATGGATGGAAATGGAAGAGAGAGAGAGAGAGAGTGCACATGAAAATGGGACTTGGATATGATATAAATTGTCAATATTGGTAGAGTTTTTGAGAGAAGCCACACGTAAACACGCTTTGTACGAACAAAATGAGCAATCGCGTGGTGCACATCTTTCATCTCGGCTCACAAAGCAAAAACAAAAGTTCTTGGGAGCCCACACATACCGGGATCACAAAATTTCATTTGAGTCACTCCGTCGTCATCATCATCATCCTCCTCCTCTTTCTCTTCCTTTCCAGCTCTCCTGTTTAGTCTTTTTTCCCTTTGAGAAGAGGAGAAAATCCTCGAAGAAAATCAATCGAGTGCAAGAATAGAATGCCTTCTTTACTTTCATATCCGTCAGAAAGTCATGTGAGTTATTCCATTGTAGAAAAGGAAGAAGAGGTACGTGTGTACGCCATCAGGATGATATTGTGTGGTGTATTCCTTCAGAGAGTGAGATGAGAAACTCTTGGTATTTTTTTCCTCCGTCTCGACGCGACGTACGCTTATGTACTTACGTAGGTACGTACCCCCACGCCACCAGTAAGAAGAAGAAACCGTGAAAAGAGCCTGGAGGGTGGACGCCACGCCACGGAGAACTTAATACATAAATATCATATAAATTATGTATGTATTATATGAATTTGTTATGGGCGAAGCCGAATATAATATTCAGGGACTCCTCGGCGTGGCGAGAGGAGTGGAAGAGTTTTTCATCTACTTATGACGACGACGAGGAGTAAAGAGAAAGTTTCTTAGGTTTTTGGGCTTTCTTTCCAAAGAGGAAGAGGAGTCGTTGTGCTCCTTTGAAAAAAGAAAGATTTCTATTTTTTCCCAAAAAGATTATATGAATATATAAATGATTGATTCTCGTTTGCGTTCCCTGATCCTCTAATTCTGATATTCATCATGAGTTAAATTTTGCATTCATGGCTAATGTTTCTGCTTGAATAGGACGTTTTTTTTTGAAGTTTCACGTACGACGACCGTAGACCGTATGATATATGGCAGAGCAGAGAGGCACTTTGAAGGAGAATAGAGGAATTTGGAATGCATGTGGAGCGTGGAGACAAAGAATTGAGATGGGATAGAAGAAGAGAAGAGAAGATCTTGAAAATATAATAATAAAACGGGTTTTCTCATGAATGTATTTTTTTTTTTGCATTTCCATTTCAAATATCCAATTCCACTCCTATTCCCATTGCAAAGCTCATTTTTTATCAGTTATGCAAAAATATATAAGCTTTTCACTAAAGGAGCTCGAGTCTAAAGAGTTTAAATGCAAAAACTACACACACACACCCATGAGGATTTTATCGTTTAAATTCCGGGCTTGGCTTATGCGAAATTTTGCATGTGAATGCATATATGTAGTAGTAGTCTTCCGTTCAAAAACCAAATTAAATGTTCTTTCTCTACGTTTAGAATCTAAAGGGAGGAGGAGGGTCCTTGGGCTGCTTTTGTTGTTACTATATAGTCGCTTCGATCTAGTCGTCCATTTATTTCCGAGTCATGGTCGCCCATGTGTCACCCTCCCCTCCCAATCTGTCATTACCAGAAGCTTATTTTTTCCAATTCATGTGATCCTGCTGCTCTACCTGCTGAACGTGAAACAAACAAAATTTGTGGCTAAATTCATCATTCCAAAATGCCCTCCTCCACCCCACGACATCAAAATCATTTTCATTCCTCAGCCAAAAAGATCCCTGTATAGTTTTCCTGAAATTTCCCTTTCCCAGAAACAAAAATCCAGAACTTGTTCCCCCCGGATTGCTCATCATTCCACCCAGGTACTCATACCCCGACAAAGTGAGCAAAGGTAATGTCACTCTCTGTTTGAAGTGGGAATTGAGCCTTGCGATATCATCGCTCTATCTCGTCACAAACATTCCAAAAAGGAGTAAACCCTCCATAATATCCATGCACTCCAAGAAAAACCATAGTCTCAGTCTCAGTCTCTCTCTCTATACCTTTCTTTCCTCTTTAACTTTATTCTGTCTTTTCACAATACACATTTTATATAATACCTTCCTCCTCATACCTCCCAGAGGCAGTATATATATATATACAGAGTTTGCATTTTGCAGGCTAAAATCCTCATCCATTCAAACCCTATATTCCTAATATGATCCTATGCCCATGTTCTGCGGTAACCGGAGAGCAAAAGCCATATATATACATACACATATCGTAGTATTATACCTCTAATACTAGTCATAGTCATCCTACCTCTGTCTCTCTCTCCTACATTACATACCTACTCTCTATCATATCATCAGTGTAATACCTATTCTGATGAGTCAGTAGTAGTCTGTGCTGATGATCATGATCACACAGTCTCTTCTTCTGGAATTGGAATGTGTACTACTACTACGAACGTACGTGTACGACGAGGACGACGATGCGATGCATGCACACACATCTTAATACTTCCAGAGTGAGTTCCATGTTCCATTCCATCCAGCATAGCACAGACCTTCTATAATGGAAACATTTTAGGTATATAAATCCACCCAAAAAAGTGCGAGAGAGAGAGCGTGAGAGAGAGAGAGAGAGAGAGGGAGGAAGAGATACCCATTCGGAATTGTGTTTTTGTGCATGCGGCATGCTGCTCTTCTGATCGGTCGGCCTGATTGCAAGAACCCCAAGAAAGTAACCTGACTGAACCACGACCAGGACCACGACGACGACGATACGATGATGATGATGATATGATGGTAGGTCGTTTTTACGTGGACGATACGGTGCGGACGACGGACGGATAAAATAAATGCAATGCAACTCACACACTTTTCCCTGCTGCTCTGCTCTCTCTCTCTCTCTGCCGCCTGCCTTTACAGCAGAGCACAAGGGAAGTTTCCACACACAACTAACTCTCACACATATTAGATGTGTGTGTGTGTACTAATCGGTGCATTCCCTCCATACATTTTCATTACGTGGCAGCAGCAGCAGTCGACTCTGAGCTGACTACTCTACTACGACATCACCTCCATTCCATCCATTCCATCCACTCCACAAAAACATATATAAAAAGAATATATACTCCAAGCATGCACCTCTTTTTCCAGCACACAGCCACACGGCGAATCTGTCCAGGGAGAAAATAAGCGGAATAATATGGGATCCGAGACGACTTACATTAGAAGAGAATGAGCTGGAGAGAGAGAACATTATTATTTTTTTCATATAAAAAAAGGTCGGGACAGAGGATATATATATATACTAGGTATATATATACATATGTACATGGGAGAAAAAAAAATTTTTTTTACTCCAGGCACAACAACAGTTTTATACTACATGATCCATTCGTGGGACGACGACGACGGCGGCTACACGACACGCTCATGATGATGATGTTGCAGGAAGGAAGGAAATTCAAGTGTTGAGGAGAAATATATGTATTTATATAAAGCAGAAAAAGAGGAGAAGTTTGTTTTGGAGGAACTGAGGAACAGAGAGGAGCACACAACCAGGGAGAGCAAGAGACCATCTCCTCCTCATCTCTTGTTGTTTTCATCGGCGGAGTAGTAGTAGTCTCATCATCTCACTTTCTCAGTTCACTCTAGTCGTCCTCCGTCTATCTTAATGTCCCCTCTCGTCGTCGTCTTAAAACACACACACACACACACACACACAATCCACAATCACACACGCAAAAGTTATTTATTTATCCATATAATATTATATAGGTATATATATATAAACTACCTGTCTGTATTCCGTATACTACTACTTTTAATACTCTCCGTCTCTCTTCTGACTGACTTGACTCCCTGTTGTGTGTGAATATATGTGCTGGCTGCTGATGATAATAATGTGACTCTGTGTCTCGTCTCTTCTGTCCCATTTCTCCACTTGTCAACTTCCCATTCATTCTCCACTAGCTGGCTAGAGAAGCACAACTAACAACATAGCAGCACACACGTTCTCGGCTTGTTACTATATTATTATTGCTATTATTATTATTATTCCATCATATTATTCCATCCTAAAAGTAGAGTCTCCTTTTAAACCTGGCCTCCTCTTTTTAATCCTTCGGATATCATCATTTCCACAACCATCATCTCATCTCATCACCACCACCACCACCACCACCACCACCACCACCATCACATCACCTCAGAGCATATTAATACCACTCTACCGCACATACACACTCGCTCACTCATTCACTCACTCTCGCAGTCCAGCAACACCGACCGACCACCGAACCATCATGTTTCTCCTCTTCACCTACAACAAACCTGTCAGCAGCAGCAGCAGCAGCAGCAGCAGCAGCAGTAGTAGCAGCAATGAATTGGAGGAGTAGTAGTGAGGACGAACGCGAAGAAGGAAAAAAAAAGTGGAAAACACCTGTCTTTCCCTCTGCCTCCTCATTTGCACAATAAAAACACAACATATTTTATATGGACATCAGAGCAGACATCATGAGATCAGCATCATGATGATCCCGATCCCGAAGATGATGATATAATAAGGATCATGTGAAAAAAAAAAATATTAATACTAATATTTTTACAATACGGAACTCAAACCTAAAACTTTCGTTTCATCATCCCTCTCCTCCTCTCTGACAGTCTTTAAATCCCAGGGACGTTTCCTGTTTTTGTGAACATATATAACTTAAAAGTTTTAATAAGATTGATAATTTTTAAGTGTGTGTACAATCAAGTTGTGATTAAAGAGGTGGTTGTGTGGAACGTGTGTTTGAGCACGGTAGAAGAGGGTTGTTGTGTAATTGGATCAATTAGACAAGTGAGACGAAGAGGTGAGTCGTGGAATAAAGTAATAACATAAAAGTGACAACAGAGACTCGCTCTCGCTCGCTCTCCTCTTCTCAGATGTGACAAAAACGTTCATTTTGGAGGGGACGAGCAACGATGACACCGCATAACAATGTGCAATAAACACGTAGTGTGTAAATAAATAGTTTAATAAAAGTGGCGACAGCGGATTAACTAAAATATTGACTAATATCTTATCCAGTTTTTAAAATCCTCCTCCTTTTAATAAACTTCAACAACATTTACATTAACATTTGCTATCTTTAATACAATATGAAATAATATCTTCTTCGTGTGTGGGTTATTTACGAGCATTAAAAACTACTACGGACAAATGCAATGCTGCTGGCCAACAAATGTGATCAACAACAACTCTGATATGACGGTCAAAGTTGAAAGTGTAAAAAAGGGTCATCACCACGCCGCCAGACCACACCACATGCCAAGTTAAATTTGTGACTTTTTACGATTTGTTTTGGTTATGACATCATCGTCACGACAGCTGAGTGGCTCTCTCAGTCCGTGATTTTCTTTTACTTATTAAGTGCCGACTCAGTCATTTGATGTTGGATGTCGTCAGATGTTTTGGATTGGATGTAGTTAATACGTAGGAGCTACTATATAATTACTAATTATAACAATATTCATCAAACCTAGCTATGCACATTCATTCATTCAGCATTTTAGACATGTGATCCACAACACAGCAATTTAATAATAATAATAATAATAATAGCAATAATTTAGTTACCGGGATTATATATGATGGAGATGCAATAAGCCAAATAAGGTTTTGATGTTTTGGGAACACCAATCAATACAAGCAACACAAGAAGAGAACGGGTGACAGGTGTGTTTATATTTTGTTTATTATATTGTAATATTTAAAGGTAGTAGATTTAGTTTGACTTTGTTATCAAGTCAAAAGTTAATTTATTATTAAGGGTTAAATTGATGATTGAGAGTGGACCATTATTTATTACATTACAATGTGTGTTATATTTAATTTTTTCTAGGTTGGACTTGTACTACATACTACAATTACCTATTTCTACTACTATTTCTGCTACTGGTCGTGAGAGGCTTGAATTCAACCGAATTTTAACGAAATTACAATGAAAGATTATCAGAGTCAATCCATAATAATAATAAGAGTTTACAACTGGTTCGTGATTAGTCATCCTGATGGTGACAGAGGAAACTTCCAGCCTAAATGTGTTTGAGAGAGAGAGATGCCAATACTAACATTATTATACTTGCCATCTTTATTACCGTCGTCGTCGTCATTTGCTACCGTAGTTAATTGTAAATTGGTGGACACGTTCGAAAAGGCAAATGAGAAAAAGCTACTATTTTAGTAATGTATCAGTTTGTTTGGGATACGACGAGGGTGGTCAGGAAGTGATTTTTAATTCCAACGAGTGAGTTGAGTACGCACGCACACGCCACGGTGGAAACGTGGTCGTGTGTTCCACACAAGATACCGACCGTCGTCACAATGAGTGAAAAAAGTGTTTCGAATGCAGCAGTGGGAACTATGGAGTCTCCAATTGAGAAAAGTCCTTCAGATTCAAAAATGGAGTCGTCTGGCGGCGCCGACATTAAGACAGCACCAACAATCCCCTATTCCGGTGGTGGCGAGGCGGGTGACGACAACAACAAAGATTCTTCAAAAGGAGGAGGACCAAATAAAAGTAATTCACCACCTCCGTCAACTGGAGCTCTGACTTTGGCTTCGGTGGCAGCACAAAAAGCGGCTCTTCAGGACCTGACCAAATTCAATCCTGGTGACAAGACCAATGTTAAATTTGCAGTTCTCATTGGGCTCATCGAAATCGGCCAGGTGTCCAACAAGGAAGTAGTCAACACTGTACTGCAGTTGGTAAGCACATGAGTTTTTCCGGTTTTAAGCCGTTGTAATTCTCCCCCAGCTAATTGCTTTCGCATTAAATGCCAGCAACGTTTTGGAAAAGGCGTGAGACACAATATCTAAAAAGAAAATAAGAATATCATGCGCATATCAGTATACTGTCCACACTGCCTAAAGTCACATTTGTGGATGTTTTGGAAAAACAAGACAAATACCTGGAAAAGCTAATTAAAAGCTTACACGCTTACCTACCTACCTACACATTTACGAAAAACCATCACTTGATGACACACATATATACATGTCCGTGGGGTTGCTTCCAGAAACACGCTTCCGTTAGTATTCAAATTTGTCGCAATATGCTCATCTCCAGTAATACTATAGAGCGCACAGATGTAATAATACCTTGTAATTTTCCAAAAACTTCATTAGCCCACGAATCAATGATTCGTAATAGTCGAAGTAATTACTTAGCACCCGTAGGCTGATGTTTGCATCTGAATAAAAGTAGTCCATATGTGCATGCCGTCTCATCAGTCCAGTCCAACACTCTCAACTCCAATTTATTTCGGAACATATGAAACTAACCCTAATGAGCTAGGTGTGAACCCCCTTTTAATCTACTACTGGTTGGCACACGATACTTTACACAACTATTGACTATACATATGAAATGAATGAATGCCGTATTTCGTCGCATGTTTTAATCACCGACATGAAAGGAATAAAAACAAACTCTGTCAACAGATATCCTTCTTGTAACTGCGACATCCTTCTTCCTATACGTCTTCATTTACCCTTTCCCCTTGTAGATTCTAGGTTTTACCCCGTGTGATTACGGTTAGTCCATGCTCCAGGGTTATACTCTCAGTTAATATCTCGTCAAATTTCTCTGCACTTTTAATTTCGCTCAAGTGGTTCATGTCCATATTCGCCGACGGAATCAATGAACAGCAGAGACCAAAATCATTTGCATTTAAAGGGCGTTCAACACAACCACCGCGTGGTGGGTAGTTGGTTTTTAGTGTTCTAAAAGAGTTTCGCTCCGCTCAACTACAAAAGCTAAACCGAAAACCAATCAACTGGTTGACAAATGCCGTGAGATATTGGGCGAATGCAAACAACAAAGGACTGTAAAATTGAAAAGAAGAATCCAGCCCAGTAGCTGGAATAACTTGAACGAGAGATTGGCTCTGGGAAGCCAGCCCATTTTCATTAGCAGTATATCTATCTCGCAATATATGCAAATCCGGAGTAGGTCGTCACATGTAACGTTACCTAATGCAAAATTCAATAATAACCTATATAAAGTCACCAGGTTGGATCAGTTGCCATCAAAAACGATTTTATGAGTTTTACTTTATTCATTGTTTTCCCCTTCTGACCCGCTGCAGGCATGTGCTAAACCCTGTAGGCCGTCTGCGTCTAAAATAAATTTGATTCAGTTTACCGGTGGATGATTTGATGATGATGATGAAACAGTTCGTTAGCCATGGCTTAACAACGTGTCAGCTCAGCTCAGAACTAGAAAGGTGGTGACACAATTGAATATATTGGGAATTAGGTAATAAACTCAACTTCAAAATTTCACAACATGCATATCCATATTCGAATTCTCTTATCTGCGACAAGAGAATATATAAGTAATATTAATGAGAGCCTTATTGCAATTCTACTAGCATGACTATAATACTGTTGACTACGACGACTAGTGTGTAATAAATTCCATCATACTTTACGACCATCATCACCATCAGCATCATCGTTCCTGTACACTTCCAATGAGAATTCTTTGAAAGCAAATAAACGAGAGCTTTATTAGCTTCGAGAAGGGGATGCTGAATGATGCCGCCAGGTATCGTACAGACATGCTAGATGTGCGCAATTTTAATTACTCTTTTATGCACGCACGTATCACATGAGTGTGGACGAGTAATGAGTGCAAACAGAAATGATGCGATGCAATATGCCTGCCAATATGCCTGCCTTAATCAATCTAATTGTCGTGCCAGAGGAGATACTACTACTACACGTGCCATGCAACGTCCATTCCATGCTTCCACCCAACTAACATTTCACCTTTCAATTTATTTTAAAGCCGAAAGCCTGTCTCCTTACCGCCCCCCCCCTCCACTTTCTGGAATGAATTATAAATTAGAGTTAGAGATGCCAAAAAGGGAGAGAAAGAAGGAGTTCTTATAGCTGAGAATTTATTTGGGGGAAAACTTCGTTAAACTTTTATGCCATGATTGACACCTGGTTGCGTTCATCCAATATTTGTATTTACTGCAGCAACACTACTACTCCCCGTTCCAAGCATGATTCCGTGGACTACATACCATACAACACTGCAAATATTTGTCAACTATAGATTTGCAGGATCCTGGGGTTTGTCCATTAATATTCAAATAGGGTTCAACAACGGTGTTAATTGCCGTGGGTTGCGTACTTCCTGCTGAGCCATTTGTCTTTTCTGGCTGATTTTTTTCTCAAGATGCCTCTCAAAAGTCATGCTGGGGAGGAGCCGAGGTCAGTGGGTGTAATTGCTACTAGCAGAGAAGGGGTTCAGACAACAATTACTTACAATT
>JAANSN010004975.1:0-13522 GCA_036850665.1 Dicranocentrus wangi | reverse complement strand
AATTGACTCCTTCATCATTCCCCTTGATTCTCTCCCCGCGAAAGGTGCCTCGGGCCAGATTCCATATCCACTCGGAATGCGTTTTCCAGTGCCAGTCCAGCCCGGCACTCATGATCCACACCAGAGTCCTCTTTATCCAGAGCCGATTGGCGGTACAAATCTCCCAGAAAAAGGATTCGTGGAGGAGTGGGGTCGGCAAATGGTAACATACCAAGGGATGACCCGTCACGTTCAATATCTTTCTTTCCGCGAACACCTTTGCCGGCTCAACATTTTGCTCAGGGAAGGCCAACTTGACATTCCCATACTTGACTTGCATGGCATACTCGTCGTAGAGCCGTAGACTGCTCTCCATCTTGAGAAACAAGAGGTCGTCATCACTCTTTTCGAGATCCAGGCGGTCGCCCCAAGCCTCCCTCACCACCTGGTTGAAGCCAGGCCACCCCTTGACATTCCAAATGAGTCGGTACTGGGCAGCCAGCAACTCCTTCAGGGAGGATAATGGGGCGACGGGTGGGTCCGGCACGACCACCACGCTCAGGATGCTGTTTTCATACAGTGATGCAAACTTGAGCATGACCAAGGCGAGAAAGGGGAATAGCGACATCTGCTTGACCAATAGGTGATCCGGCAAGGGCTGGCGGACCAGATACCCCACGTGATAGTGAAGGTGTCGTGTCACCATCCTCCAGGCATTTCTCCACGACGAGCCCTTGAGGGTCGCAATGATGCCGAGCGCCATGGTGAGCAGGGGGATCACCGGAAGCCACCCCGTGTCCATGAACATGTGGAACCACACGTAGTTTTCATAATAGCTGCCCTCGGGATGTGCGGTCGGAGGAGCGCAGTACACCAAATAGTCTTTGTAATTGGCCGAGAACTGCCACGCAGTTTTGTAGTACATTCGCTGGAGGAGGGCATGCGAGGTTTTGTAGCTGGTCCTGTAATTCAGATATTGACCACCGCCGGGGCTTCGGTCCACATTGGGTTGAGGGGTGTCCTTGTTGAGGATGCTGATGGTCATGTTGTGAACCTCCGAAATGACAATAGGGACCATCATCCCGTCCCCACACGCGTGGGACTGGGTGGACCGGTGGAGGGCCGTTTTGCAAATGATGTAGTACAGCATGAGGAAGTAGGTGGATGTGGTGGCGCCCATGCTCACCAGCGCAGGGACCGGGAGGGTGAATTTCCCAAAGACTGACTTGTGGGTGGAGAGAATGGTTGAGAGGGGGAGGAGTTTCATAAGGGATGTCTCCACCATGTTTCCAAACTCGTTGACCAAGTATGATTTGACTTGTGTCAGGAAACGAGGGTGAAGGTAGGGGGAAGGTGGTGATTTGGATTCCAGTTCCAGGAGGAATTTGAGACAAGGCAGATTTCGGAACCGGGCTGGAACCACCACCGCCTGATGATGTTGAGGGGTGGGGAGGCTTATTCCTATCCAAAATATAATTGTGGAGGGGTTGTACACAAATTTTTCAAATTGAATGTCGGTTCCAACCCACTCCAAAGTGTTGATGGCTCCGGGAATCCTTTGAAAGATGAGGGTTGAGTAGGGAGAGTGCTTCAAGAGGAATGGTGGCAGGGGGCTGGCTGCCGGTGGTGGAGGTAGCATGAGGCTTGCGATGGATAGTCCTTCTTTCAGGTCCTCGGGCTCAATGATAAAGCAGGGGGATACATTGGCGAAAATTAGATGGACTGGATCTCGGCTTTCTTGTTGAATGGATTTGGTGAATTGGGATCGAACCAATGGATCATGATGAGGTTCACATATTGGCTCAAGATCCAGGGCACCATCAAATAACGCTTTGCTGCTAACTGGGAGTATTAGCAGCAATAATAATGGGATCCAAATCCAAACTAATATTTTATTCATTTCACATGTAGAAATATGTAGGATTATTATTAGTATTTTTTTAAAACGGATTTAGAAGAGCGAAGAGAGACTTTGTGACACCACTTCAAGTGGCAAAGGAAGAGTTTCGCCAATTTTTTCCTCTCCTTCACCTTTCTCTGTCTCCTCGGACATATTAAATGGCATTAAATTGGATGCATTGGACTACATAATATTAAATTAAATATTGATTGATTGTGATCGATATAGTATTATATAGCAAATGATGGACAGGCTATAGTAGCGCTTATATGAACTGCGCTCATGTCACCATGTCCTTATTACTTATTAATCCTTTCAGAAAAGAAATTTCTAACTAACGACAGCCCCAGAGACACGGACGACGAAAGACGACGGATATACGTGATACCGTCAATTATCCCATTCCCAATGTCCCCTCCCCACCATCATCATCATTTAATGACTTTCTTCGTTTGCTGGCCTCTCCATTCCACCACCTCCAACAATAAACCGAGAGGAACAAAGAGGATTGACAAAAGATTGACAAATGTGTCCAGCCTCTCCTCCGCCAAAAATTGTTATGCTAGTCATATCATACCAAGAAAGAACTTTTAAAGTGAATAATAAATTTTTTTAAAGCCCATGCTATTCAATATATCGACATCAAATCGATTGTTGTAAAAAAGAAAAAGTTTTGTGCTGCAAAAACATTGCTAAAAGCAAAAGGAAGCATCATTTAATGTCAAAAAAATCAATAAATCTTACTGACGCTAAAAAAATTTATGACGAAAATTTTGCTTCTGCTAAAACAATTTTGCGTCAAAATAAAACTGCTGCTGATTGGTTTTATATACACAATTTGACTATGTCGAATATGTTTTTAATTTTTTTTATGAAATCTGCAATGGATTTATTATGCAAAATATTGTTTTGTACAATTACAGGATGTAAATATGCCGCGTCGTCGTCGTCACTATAAACACATTCTTAATTAATTAATTAATTACTTAAATTGCATTTTAACAACAAGAGCTAATGATGCCATTTTTGGATTTTATAGTACAATTTCATATTTCCATCTTGAGAGTGCGAGTGGATTCCTCACAAAAATATACATAGAAATATATATTATTATAATGATTAGAATTAGACTTCCTAAGGATCGCTCGAATCACTCCACAAAAAAGTGTTGCTGGATAAAAGTGAGTAATGATTAAATTTTACATACCTTCTTTTAACATAATAATTGAGTCTTTTGGTACTATATATTTCATCTCTGCGTGTATTAAATGCATTAGGATGATGATGGTACATGGTTCGGTCGGTCGGACTATAGTACATTTCCATACGCCGCAAAACACGAGAGACATTTTATCGCTCAAATTAAATTAAAACATAATTTTGGATAATAATTGATAGTACATTTCAACAACGGAGATTGGCGGCCACCAGCCCTACGCCACTTTTTATTTTATGATGTGCATGAGGGAGATAGGCTTACTTCTCTGCACAAAGAACAGCATTCAGAGCAAGTGCAGAAATTGGCAAGGGAAATGTGCAAATTTTTATATTTTTTACGCAATTTTTACATAGGAGTCGCAATGTAATGTAAGTACTGTTTCATTCACAATCGTCAACTTTGCATAATTTCCAAAACTGATTCCAACTGCAGGTGTTTGTCATTTCCAGAGAGGAGATGAGGGTTTCAAAAGAAGTCGGAAGGAGCGAAGGAACCAGCCAGTAGTTCCCTTAAATTCCTCCCTTTTTACAAAAAAAACGAAATGGGGGAATGTGACGACTTCTGGCAAACTGGTTTTCCACCAAGTTACTTATCTTACTATAGGTCTAGCAAAACTAGGTACTTTTGTCTTTCGTCTATGAACCTGATTCGGGTCTACATTGTATTGTGTCTGCTGGAGACCATGGTGGTGGACGTGTGGAACCGGAGCGGCGAGTCGCGGAGGATACTGGCAAAAGTGGCACGCATGACGAATTGTGAATTGACGAGGTTGGAGCGGATTGGGCTTGGGCCAGGGTCCCATTTTGCCCCATTCCGCTCCTTTTTTTGTCAGGTCACTCAGAATTGGGGTTGGAGAGTGGGGGAAGCAAGCAACTAGGTATATCGAGCCAAAGCCAAATATGTAGGTATTGGAGTGTTTGGCTCGAGAGTTGGTAGGAAATAGAAACAACGCTTTTACTTTTTAACTTGTTAAACCTTTAATATTGTGTCATGTCATAATAATATTTTGTTCTCTCCGTGCCTGCACGTGATCAGTACTTTTATATGATGCAAGATTGTGCACGTGGACGTGTGTGGCATTTAAAATTGAGTAATGAAATGATTATCATCAGTCCACATTTTGATAGTATTTTCAGCTGTTTCTCGTCTTCCTTGCGAAATACACGATAGTAAATTATGCAAGTTTGCAAATGGCAATAATAAAAAGTTATATTACAATTTGTAATGCCCATACCGCCAACGTAAATAAAACCTGCCTAATTATCCCTTGTCTAAATAGTGTGTTTGCGTAATTTTTTCTTGCATTTTTAGTCACCTTCAAACTATCAAATTGAAAATTTCATTTCGCAAAAAACAAAAACTAGCTGTCGGCTGTTGCCAACTGTTGCACTTTTTAGAACAATGGTATTGAGAAGTAGGAGGACATTGGGGTTGCTTGCCCTGATAACCTTTGTTGCATCAGGTAATATTGGAGAGGATATAGATTATTAGGATGAACTTGAATCATATTTGATGGCGTCTGGCGACATGTGACATGTCATTTTTGTGACTCGATTGATTTTGTGGGTTTTCTTTTCTTCAGTTTTCACCGACAATGATCCAGCCTTGTTTATTGGATATTTTGAAAACAAGTCTGATCCAAAGGATGGCCAGCTTGATGCCTACTTGCGAGCAATGGGTTAGCAACTGAAATTGAAATAGATTGAGACTTTTATCTGTACATTAAAAATATTTTTACATTGTACATTTAGGACCCAGATATAAGTATTTTCAGCACATTATATATTGCTAATCCGCCAATTTGTTTTATTCAGAGTTTGACGATTTTAAAAGACAGCTCATGAAGCAGTACCCGGTCGACATTGAAATTAAAGGGGAAGCAGACCACAAGTTTAGCGTGGCCATGGTTAGCAAAATAACTCGGCACAAGGTGACATTCGCTCTGGGACAAGAGCAATCTGCCATTTTCCCCAATGGTCAGAGATACAAGGTAAATTTGTCACATATAGAGAACAACCCTGCAACATTATTGACTTTTATTACTGGAATAGAATAGAATAGAATAGAACTTTGTTTCAGTGTTATCAAGATTCTTTTACAGGATATGGAGTTTGATTAGTTGAAAAAAATCTTTATAGTAAAACATAATATATGGAATGCATATATTTCCCAAAATATATATATATAGCTTCTGGTTACAAAGGACGGCCCAAAATTTACCATACACAGGCAATTCAAAAATTTCAATTCCACAACAATAGCGAATTTTGAGGGGAATGGAACAGTGAGAGCGGATCATTCTGCAAAGAATGCTACAGTGACTGTACTCTACTCGAGGAGGCACTAAATAAATTTTTATTATTATTTTCCCTTGAAAGAGCCAGTATGACGTTCTCCATAATAACATGATATACTATGTTTCCAAGTTTCTAAAAAAATAAACCGATAAAATTGATACATTTATAATTTGTACGACACTGATTGTTGTGGTCTGCCGGGGGCAGTATACTGATGAAAGGGATTTATTACACAACAAGGACGGATCGCATAATAACATATCTCACACTGTTTTGACCGGCTAAAAAAATTCTATTCCCTCCATCATCCCAATCACATGCATATGGGTCGATAATTTTTTATAATTCCAGCTCATTTGAAATGATCAAGTTCAAGTCGCTCTTTCTTCATATATTATGTACACCTATTATATAAAAGAATAAACTTAAAGCAAACGGAGTGGACTTAAGTAGCGGATAAGCTTTTGAATGATATAGAAGCAGGATTTAAATGTTGTGTCCGCGGAGCCTTTTTTATTTCATCTTTAAACTTTTTTACGTGCCTATTGATCTCCCTGTGTTATTATCGAATGGTGGCGAAATCAGAATTTCAATATGTCAAGTAGTTAATATATATAGTTTTGGAGTTATCGCCCCTGAAGACGGACAGACAGGAGAATGCTCAAAAATTATTATTGACACAATATGGATATTAATTATGGAAAGGGTTAGATTGACATCAGTTGAACCCACTAAAAATGTTATTTTATATACAGCTCAAAACTACTAAATAATTGTTAGTTTTTGTAAGTAAAGCACAATTGCATTGCCGGAAGCGGAGCAGAGGAATAATATCGAATGAAGACTTCCGTCATGCAAAAATATTGTTGTGCATAAGTTTTAGAATTGCGATGTTTTAGTTTGTCTTTGTTGGAATGATATTTAACAGCATAAATGTATTTATGCTGACTCGGTTAGGGCATAATAGCAGCCATTGTAATGATTGAGCCTTTAAAACCGGATTAAAATAAAACTATTCTAACTATCTTTCTATGATGACGTTGATGAAACAAAGTTATTTCATACTCTATACTTTTTTGGCGAGCGATTTTATCATCACAAATCACAAATTCTGATTGGGGTTGTTATTTGTTTTGTTACTATATGGCAACTAAAATTGAGCTAGTGATTTACGTTGATGAAAAAAAGTTATTTCATACTCTATACTTTTTTGGCGAGCGATTTTATCATCACAAATCACAAATTCTGATTGGGGTTGTTATTTGTTTTGTTACTATATGGCAACTAAAATTGAGCTGGTGATTTATTCTTTCCCAGCAGCAGTGGGACACAGGGTTCGGCGCTGTACGCGCGGATGGATGTAGTTTGGTTTATGGCTAAGATGTAAGAGAAATGAAATAGCTGAATGAAACTATCATCAATAATAATAATTATCTCAAAACGCTCAACTTCTTTCCGTCAAAAACTCATAATAAATATTATAGGCGTAACAATTAAATCGGAATATTATAGCCCTCTCTCTATCTATTAATGCTGATGTTGAATGCTCAATTTGCTCAGCTTTTATTAACACATTAAAACCAAACCACTCTTGTCTTGGCCTAATTTAATCCCCGGTAAAACAGTGTAGACAATGCGAATCCAAATGTTGCAATATTTCACAGAGCTAATTAAAAAAAAAATTCATTGATGATATGATAATATTGGACCTTGAACCATATAGCATCAAACCATATATATTATAGTGCCAAGAGAGGTCACCATACAACAATGCATTGAAAGGATCTCCTCATCTACAGGAATTACCTATTACCTGGTCCATTTATATCTTGCTTTGAAAGAATGGTCGCGTCTGGAGCATACATTTTGTTGTGGCTGGTTGCCTTCACATCTCTAACGGCATCAGGTAAAAAATGACGCAGCAGTGAAAAAAGTTGGAGATTGAAAATAAAAGAGAAGATTTTGTTCAAGTAGAGTAGTTGGTGGTGGTTGTGTGTTGGTGTTTGGTTTGTGGTTTTTTTTAATTAGGTGTTTCATTTTTTTTGTTTTTAGCCCTTTACTCCGGCGATGATCTAAATACGTTTGTAGGATATTATGAGTTTCAGTCAGATCCCAGGAATGACAAATATGATGCGTTCTTGAAGGCCATGGGTTAGAATTTACTTGTTTCGGAAAAAAAAAGTTTTAAAAATAAAAGCATTATTGCATTTGGGATATTTTTTTTACTTGGCTATAATTGGAATTTTTGTTTTCCTCTCCCAGAATTTGACGATGGGAGGCGACAAATGATGAAGCAGTACCCGATGGATGTTGAAATTAAGGTGGATTCCGGTAACAAAATGACCATGATCTTCATCACGAAATTAACGCGAAATACGGTCACCTTTGTCCTTGGATTAGAGCAATCCGAGTATTACCCNCCATGATCTTCATCACGAAATTAACGCGAAATACGGTCACCTTTGTCCTTGGATTAGAGCAATCCGAGTATTACCCAAATGGACAGAAATACAAGGTCTGTCCTCTCTGTAGTTTTGTTCTGTTCTCCATAAAATCCAAAAAAATCAAAACCCAAAATCAATCAGTTTTCCATCAAATTCTGAATTTTATTATACTAACGTTAAAGTGGAATTTTTCAAAAATTCAATATCAATCCCCTTAGATGGTGGTAACCAGGGATGGTCCTAATAGGCTCAAGATGTATAGGCAATTCAAAAACTTCAATGCCACAACAATAGTCACTTTTGAAGCCAATGGGGCAAAAGCAGAACATTTTGTAAAGGATGTCAACGTCACGGTAATGTATGCCAAGAGGCAGCAAAATTCTCAAAACTCGTTGAATAGTAATTAGGAATGAAACAACAAAAAATGTATACAAAAAATAGCCAGTTTATGCTTGAATTTTGTGTTGTTACATGCAAATTTTTAAATACATTCCGTACAATTGAAAAAAACATAATGTCTTTGAAACAAGACTTCAATATATAGATACATATTATTACATGTCCACACATGCCTCCTGTACCGCTCTTTCGTCATATAATACGTAATATAGCATCTCGTCTCGTCACGTACGCCGTCGCACACGTGTCCATCCAACTTCGCCTACATGATTAGATTATATTATAAGTGAAAATACAATAAGGCAAATAAATCCCTTGGTGTGCAAATGGGAAAAAGGATGAAGTATTAAAATCATTATTACGGGTTGAAAACAGCAAGATCGCTATTCCAGCAAGCACTGATACGATCTAGACTATACAAACATAATTTTTTTTAAAAGTTTAATGGAACTTTTGAACATTTATACTCAATTCAATTTATTTATACTCAATTCAATTTATTATACTCATAATGGAACACAAAATGACTTACAATACAATACCCGTATGGATTATGGATGTGGATGTACAGTAGCACCAGCACCATAAATAACAAAAAAAAATAATTGAGTATTCATTTAACATATATTGTTCCTCTCCTCTTGGTTCTGAATGTTAAAGCTATAATTTGCTCCACATATTTCTTTTCTATGATTCATTGATAGAAATATTTAATGTTACCCGTGGAAAATTACTGTTATTACGTACGTATATATTATAATACATTGTACTTTTGTATTAAGTATCATCACTTGTTTTGACTTTTTGTTTGGGTAAACTTTACTACTCATTATTACCTCGTGTAAAAACTGAGGTATAGTGTATACTATATTAATTTGTAGATCATTAATTAGGAATTGCAGAAGATTATCCAAAATGTAGTACATCATATACTCAAAATAGCAGTCTGTCTGTCATAAATTCTAGGAACAAAATATCATCAGTTAGTAATAGCAATTATTAATAAAATCACATCATTATAGAAAGATCATATAAGGCATTTTTCTATGTTTCCCCTCGTACAACGAACAATTCATGTCATTCTCTTCTCTCTCTCTCGCCTACCTAACTAATAATCCAATGACAAGAAAGAACCACTACGTCCTCTCCACCTCACATGTTGTCATCCTGTTCGAGTTTAATGAAAACTGGAAGTGGGGCAGATTCTGATGATTCTGATGATGATGATGAAGGGGAACGTAGACGCCGGCGTGCTTGCATGTCTTTCAGCTTGTTCCGGAGGCATTGACGTATGAGGCTAGTCTCCGCCTCCAAGGCCTTCCTCTTCTCCTCTAGAGCCTCCTGTTCCAGCTGTAGTTGATCCCAGACCAACGGCGTTGTTGAGTCCGCCCTCATCACTTTCCTGTTTTGTAAGAAATTGTTAGATGAAGAAGACTCTCGAGCTTCAACAATGCGTTTCCTGCTTGTTTTTTTGTTGTATTTCACGAGTATGATTCTGTGTCAAAATCAGAGTTCGAAAATTTGATTAATTAGTATATAATTTGCCTTAATTGATAAGCTATATATATATTGTGGTTTTTGTAATTGAGCAATTTAAAGTTAACCTGGTAGAAGCAGGTGCAGAAGCTCCTTTCTCCTTGTCCAACAGTTCCTCCGGGACGAAAGCCAAGTCATCCTCATCCTCCTTCTCCGACTTTATCATCGTGTCGGCGGCATCAGTTACCACTGACGAGTTTTCGTGCCAGTATGATGAGATCAAGGGGGGAGAAATGGTGACGGGACCTTCTTCCCCTTTAATGTCATCATCAGCCCCCTCCTGAGTTTGGTTATCTTCTTGAAGACTTGTTTCCCCCACTTCCGATATTTCTATTTCATCAGGGAGAGCAGTCCTAATTGACATAGGAATAGGAACAACGACTGGATCCCTTATTTCCACCTCCAATAAGCGGTCCGTTTGTGTGGCAACCTCAGCCTTTGCAATAAAACTTGTTCTGTTCTCTTCTGCTTCATCAGTAGTTTTCTTCTTTGCCTCCACCACCACCACCTTTGACGAAATTGGATTTTCTAAAAAAAATTATATTAAAAAAAATTTCAATTCACTCAAAAATTGACGATTATTTCACAAATCTCAAATATACAATCAACTCAACTTATCTTTAATCTTAATGAACCCTCCCACCTCCAACCTTACCTCTCAAATAATCTCTAATCTCTTTCCGATATCCC
Source organism: Dicranocentrus wangi (assembly GCA_036850665.1). NCBI lineage: Eukaryota > Metazoa > Arthropoda > Collembola > Entomobryomorpha > Entomobryidae > Dicranocentrus > Dicranocentrus wangi. The sequence continues at coordinate 3,058 of JAANSN010004975.1, read as the reverse complement.
CTACTCCCCTCCACTCCCACTCCATTAAAGCCTCCATCATCATCATCTCCCTCCAAACTCTCCTTGAGCTTGAGTCCAAGCTCCTCCTTCACCTTTTGCAGCTCCTCCTCCGCCCTCAAAATCTGCAAATGACACCGGCCCGCCTTCTCCACCAACTCAGAACAGGCCCCACAAACCCGAATCCAGTCCCCAGGATGAGGATGCTTCCACCCCTTTATTCCACTACTCCCACTTCTCGCCAACAATTTGACGACCTCCTCCCTCGGAAACTCTAGCAGGTTCCGCAACAAAAAGATGGACCACATGTGGTCATTGAGGGACACACTTTGTGGAAAGCCGGATCCCGGAAAGAATGGAAAAGAAAAGGGATGAGACTCCTCCTCCTCCTCCTCCAAACGGCTGATTTCGCTGGAACAGATTAGACAGCAAAGCTGCTCCTCCTCTTGCACTCCACATCTCGCCAAATTAGCAGTCTCCATAATATTTAAGGTCCACTCTAGTCAGACTCAACACAACTATATTAATTATTAGCAAAAAACAACCGAAACCATTAATTAATTAATTAATTAGCAATTTAATTTGAACTAAAAAAAATAATAATTTTAAACAAAATTCAGAAACGCCGTGTACGTGGGCGAACGAAACCTATTCTAAAAGAAACGCTGCTGTAAAAACGCCGTGTCGTCGTAGTCGCAGTCGTGGTGGGTGAGTATTTATTTCACACGTGTGGGATTTGTTTGTTTGGGATTTCAATGTTTTTTTTTCTGATTTTTTTTCTTCTTCTTCTTTGTGTGTCAAATTGAACGACACATTTTAGCGCCACGGGATTGCGGGGTAAAATGAGACTTGGTTGGCTTTTCTCTGCAACAAAGAGAGAGAGAGAAGCTCATCATTCATCATATATATCATGTATAGTAAATCATGACGCGCGTTGTTACTCTTTGTTCTTCATTAATCAATGAATGAATTACTTAATTAATTACTTAATCAGGATGATGATGGGTGACGCGACACTTTTATTCTTATTTTATTATTAATTAAATAAATATTAAGTTACTTATGTCGTGTTAATGTAGTAGTAGTAGTAGTAGTAGTAAAAGTTGTAAATCAGACGAGGAATTCTTGTGTATACACTTTTTTTGGAAAGCATATAAGTAATCATCACATCCTTCCTTGTAGAAATGTTTAACTATAATATTAGGTAAGTATTATTATGAATGACCCATCGTCACATCGCTCGTCAATTATGCTACAGATTAAAAATTAGACATTTACTAGATATCAAATTTCTCTGCTAGCTTCCTATTTCAATCCCATATCCCCAAACACGAAAGAATAATATATATATGCATATATATAATAATAGGTATATACTTAATATTATTGGAGTTTTTTTGTCACTTGCAAAATTGACTCTAAAAATTAGTTTTAATAGGTTTAGAATAAAGATGTTACTAGCACATGAATTAATGTCGTCATATTCCTTATATTATTATTCCTTCAATATCCCTTCCATAAACTCCCAAAGGGATGTGAATGTTGGGCGTGCCTCCGGACTTAAATTCCAGCAACCACGCATTTGATTGTATCTATTTTTTGGAGAAAGAATTTTTTTACACAGTTGATGATAATTTCTGGAATTTTACAATCAACCATAGAAAGGAAATTTAAAAAAAACGATATATTTTTCTAAATTGTCGGACGGAATCACTCACATTTCTGCGTTGCAAAGCTCCGGTTTCGTCTGTCGTAATCCGTCACGAATCTCATCCGCAAAGTTGATTGTCCATGACATTCCAGGATAGGGTGTGTCGCCTACATATATACCTATATATCTATGTATTTCCATTTTATAAAATTGTAAATCTTCACCTACCCAAACTGAATATTTCCCAAAGAGTAATCCCATAACTCCAAACGTCCGACTTGGTCGTAAACTCCATTCGCGTTAGTGACTCGTAAGCCATCCACCGCCACGGCAGCGGCTCCTGATTCTGCTTCACATATTTAGTGTACTCGTACAACTTGCGGGAGAGCCCAAAGTCTGTGATTTTGCAACTGTTGACCGCATTCAGCAAAACGTTTCGAGTTGACAAGTCTCCATGAATGATCTATATTTAAAAAAAGAATGGAACAATAATCATAAGTTTTGAAACTTTATAGCATACCCATAAATGATTTGAGTCGAATTTAAAAAAAAATAATCTTGATACATTTCTGCTTGCAATATACTCCATCCCGGATGCAATTTCCAACCCAAATTTGATCAACTCGGGCACACAACCCGTGGTAGTACTCTCGTAAGTGCCATCCGCCGATCGAGGATACCTCCTCAAATATCCAAGGAGTGATCCATTTTCGCATAGCTCAGTTGCAATATAAATGATTCCTGTATATAACAATGGAATCATATCATGATTATGATTATATTGGGCTTGCAAATAATTAAAAATTATTAATTAACTAAAATATTTTCTAATGAAAAAATATTATCATCTCCTTTCCATTCCATTTTTTTACCATTACTAATTTCCCCAATGTACGCTCGCAGGAAGGAAACCACATTCTTGTGAGACCCCATATAAGACATGACCTTCACCTCCATCAACATGCTTTTGAAGGAGTCCTTGGTGCAGCCTTCGTGCGGAATCTTAACGGCCACCACCTGCGTGCCACGAACAACTCCTTCTACCACACGTCCAAAATTTCCACTTCCCAATGTCTTACTATTATTTTCTTTTTAAAAAAACCAAGTGAGTCATCATCATTGTCATTAGCATTTTATTTAATGATAAATATGCTGCCGGCTTCATTCGATGTACTTTCAATAGGACTATGATGGATTATCCATGGGTTGATTACCTGCTGAAAACTGAAAGTCTTCTTTCGCCAACGAATATTTGACATCAAACTTGAGTTTTGAACAATCCTCAGATGTCGTTTCTGTGTGAAGACCCCTGGATGATGTCACCTGATATCTCACTACTTGATTATTACGACTCCGACGACTCCCGTTTAGAAACTCTTGAACCTCCAGTTCCGACAAAAGTCGAGACTT
>JAANSN010004974.1:0-13522 GCA_036850665.1 Dicranocentrus wangi | reverse complement strand
TAGACACTCATGTTTATGACTGCGGTTTATGATAAAATTTTAAACGAAAAGAAAAAACCGCTGAACAGAATGTTATACAACTTTCAAAGGACATTTCCGCACTCCTTATTTTTAACGTTTGCATGGTTTATTATGCAACTTACTCTGTACGCCTGTTTGAGACCGCCGTTGTCAGCAATGTTCTCTCCTTGTGTCATCTTCCCGTTGATGCTATGTTCCTCTAGGACATAGCCACTGTACTGGTCAATGATACACTGAGCCTGTTGGCGGAATGCTGCAATTGTATTGTTATCCCACCACTCCTTCAAATTGCCCGAGCTGTCAAACTGACGACCTGTTAATAATAAATAATAATAAAAAGGCACTTCTTTGGAATTTCTCAATTTCCAATTCCCAAAATATCTTATCCACTCTTCTGCTCATGTTTGTAATCCTGATCATTTATGTGATGGATAAAACTTACCTTTGTCATCAAATCCGTGAGTGATTTCGTGACCTTTGGAAGCGCATAAAATGTCAAGTGTCAACCTCGAAAGAGAAATAATTATAGTGACCCATACTTTAGCAATTAAAACTACAAGATTTCTTACCTATCACAACCCCAATACCACCGTAGTTCAAGGATTTGGGGAAGTACTGGCTGTAGAACAGAGGCTGTAGAATTCCAGCAGGGAATACTAAGTGCAAATTGACATTTCAAAATTACTATAAAACTAGTTTTTATTCCACACCACGAGCTAAGCATACCCATTTGCCCCAAACCAATACAAAGCAAAAAAAAAACTACCCATCCGTATTCTTTTTACCAATGTCATTCTTGTTGGGATCGTAGAAAGCGTTTACCACAGCTGGCTCCGTAGACCACTTGTCTTTGTTCACAGGCTGCCTCAACTTGCCCAGATTTTGCGATGCTCTCCATCTCCCAAGGCTGACAATATTCCCGAGAAAATTGGATCTTGACACAGTCAACTGGACAAATGCAAAGAGGGCAAAAATGTGAATCTTAAAGGCAATTTTGGAATTCACACACTCAACATGTTGCATTTCTGCTTACGTTTTGATATTCTTTGTTGAGCTCATCAGATTTTGTAATGAAATCAGGATATCCAATGCGCTCGTTCATTTTCAAAGCTTTGAATCGAGCAACCTTCCTCGTTGGCTCGTCCATCCAGTGATTCTCATTAAGAAGCTCAATGAATGCTTCCCTTATATTCCCGATCATTTCCTGTGCCGTTTCCTTTGATCACACACATCAACAGTCACACTCTTACTTTGTGTGTGGATGACAAGGTTAATGAAACGTTATTGAATGTGGGAGTCAACCAAGTGAAATTGAGATTCTTGTGTCTTTCAAGACAAGTTGTCTACTCGGCTCCCTACTCTTTTATCATGGAAAATCCGGCCGGATCTAGCCCTTTTCCCCCGTTTTATTAAACGAAATAGAAGAAAAATCACGCGAGACAGGCTTCATCATCCCAGCCTTCTCAACCAACCAATAAAAATACCTTACTAATCATATTTCCATTCTATTTTAAAAACCAATATGAAGCCGCACCATGAGCTTGTGCGACAAGATCATCCCTTTATTGTTTGCCTGTTGATCAAGTCAGGGTGACATTGTCTTTCTTGTATCACACGACTACGAGGAGTAGTCTCGGCCCCATACAAATCTTCAAATCTCTATTCTTTTCTAAACCTTTCTTATTTTCTTTCTTCTGTGGTTTCTGACTCCTCTTAGCTCTCTAGTGACCCCCTTTGAAACGCAAAACGTTATATACAACAACCCTCACAAAAGGGAAGTTGCGAGTTTGCAGCTTTCCCTTTTGGAACATGCTTGCTTTACAAGGGAAGTGAAAGCGGAAGAAGAAAGTCAAAAAGCTCTTGTGCCATTACAACCACACCACCAATAACAACACAATAATAAACCATGCAATTCCTTTCTGAGCAGAGAAAAAGATATAAAAACATCAGCATTTCTTTCTGTGGGACAATAGAACCAACGCTGCTGCTCGCCCTGTTCTTATTGCTTTATTGTTTATTTTGGAAGAAAGCACATGTGATGTAGTAGTGTATATGCATGTAGACGGTGGACCTTTCCTATCTTTATTTTTATATGGAAATCGCCGAAAAAGTTTAAGAGGGGAACGAGAAAAGAAAGCTGTAGAGAATTGGGGATAGAATGAAACATTTTATTTATTCAGGCAGTTGGCAATAAAATCAAATCAAAGTGAGTGATGGAGTGAGACACAGGGACAAGAAAACAATGCACTCTTCTGCATCTCCTTCTGGGGTTTTTTCTCTCTTTTTTTAGTGGTTTTGTACACTCTGTGCGGTTTCCTTTCTGCCTGATTTGCTCCGTCCGTCCGAATTTTTTTAAATAGAAAATTTTTTGGAGTTTGTGCTAAATGTGGATAAGTTGGTTTTTTACACACTTGAGGAGTTTCCTTCAAAAAATGAGTGAGGAACGCCGGGTATTGTAGTTTTCACAAAAGCGTCGTAATAACTACTCTTGATAGGTTTGCTGTGTTGCAAGTTGCAGGTCATAGGGTCGTCGTGAAGTGGATATATTAAATATTTGGTTTTCCCTTTTATTACTTTGTATATCAGGATGACAGTGGGAGGACAATTATGACATACATTTTACTCCCCTTAAGGAGCACAAAAATTGTCCTTTACTTTGCTCAAGAAAAAAGGACTTTCATCATATCTTGTCGTTCGATGCGGTTGTATGTAGTAGCCAGCAGGGAAGTTGAATGGCGCTTCGTCTGAATCGGTTTCGTAAAAAAAAGTAATAGTAAAAGGAAAATTGAGCAATTGAGCGATAAAAAATCATATCATCCCATTTCCAGTAGTCTCCTTGAACATACACACAACGTTTACCTGAGAGCACTACAAGAGAGAGAGAGAGTGTGCTTAAAGTTGGGAGTTGCTCTATTAAATTATAATCCCTCGACAATTTCCCATTTTTTCGGATCTTCAGCCAGTCAACAAGTCACAAGAGTGTATTACATGGCGTGGTTTAATGTTCTAGTCCAGTGTCATAGAAAAAGAGTTGTCGGCAATCATTGGACGATTATAAGGAAAAAATAAGGAAATGGATGGGTGATGTAAACGAAATTGACTTTTTCTGGTCTGATTGATTTTCTTCAAACATGGAATACGCCATAAAAATCTTTCTTATAAACATTTACTGCGTTCTGCAGCAAATTATTTGAAAATACAATTTTTCCTTTTCCGGTTGTTAGTCCTTTACAAAATCAACGCAGTGCCGAAGAAATTCAATTTCAAGCGTATTTGCAAATTGAATTGTCCACACGACAAAAAAACAACTAAATCTCGTTGTTGATGTGATTGCAATGGCATGAGGGAAAGAAGCTTAAGCTGTGAAAATATTGCCCATTGATTATTGAATTTATGACTGTAGAGGAAAGTACTTGACAAGGTAATTTGCGTGGTATAGTAATTAGATATATACTTACATAAAAATGGCAGGAAACGCACAGAACGGTGGTGTTGGTGAGGAGGCCCGGAGGCTTGGAGAAGTTGCTAGACTTTTTGTACTATAACACGCGATGATGTATTATGTACAGACAAAGTTTTCACTCGAGTGAGTAAAAATGTTCCACATTGTTCACGCGTGCCCGTCTACCCTATCCATTAATATTTTTTGAGTACATTATTGGCTACTACACATGAAAATCTAGTGTTATATGAATCCTTTAGTTTGTTCCATCTTTTTAGACATTTTACGTTGAATCGTATGATTTTCCTTAGAAAAAAAGCAAAAGCCACACAACCTGTTGGCTCTGGTATTAGTAACACTTGGTTGTATCAGGTCGCCCCTCTGAAGCGTGCTTCCAGGAAAAGAAAATGTTTCCGTTTTTGCTTACCTTTGCTTGTGGTTCAAAGTTTTCCCTGATAAAGAGCGCCCCAAGGGCCATCCCCAACTTCTTGTTAGTCCACTCGACGCACTGATGCCATCGCTCCCTCTCACTTGTCACTCCCATCAGCACTTGACGAAACTCGATTTTCGACTCTTGAAATTTGTCAATAAGGTGGGATGTAAGCTCCATGAGGACCCTCCAGATCACGTAATTTTGTACCGTTCTAAAAATAGACAAAAACCGACAGCTATAATTTCAGCTATATGATATGCATTTTAATAAAACAAGCTAACTTGAGTGGCTAGTGTGGTTGGATTGGGTTGATATATATTTATATATATACCTAGGCTCGGTAGCTTTAATAATGAAAGCCATTTCTTTAAGGTATGGATACGCATAAGAAACAATGGGCTCATCACTGGGAAGCTCTGTCTGCACAAATGTCTTAAAGTAGAGTTGCCAATTGAACTCGGGAATATCACTTTCCAAACTGCTCAATGTCTGCTTTTTGTATATGGCACTAGTGTCATGACGGTCAGCTTCGGGTAGCGACACCTGCAACCACCACCACATTTGCATATTATGTTAGTTTTTATATTATACATTCCGAACAAATACAAAAGTACATTTTGACAATTAAGTATATATATATATATATCGTCAGAGTAAAACTAACATTGGCAAGAGCAGTCTCTAGGTTGACAACTTTCTGCAAGTCGTCCATCGCAAACTGGAGACTGCTCGCGTTGAAAAGAACTGCCAACTCAGACATGTACGTGTGGTACGCTCTGATCTCTCTGGAAGCATTTAGAAAGTAGTCTCTGCTTGGAAGACCGAGCTGCATTTGGTCCACCTACGGGAATAAAAATGGGCGACATGGACGTACATGTACTTAAAAGCTAGCTAGTAGCGTTTCTCAAAAATTGCTGAAAAAGTGTGAAAAGCTTGTTATCATTCCGATCAACGGAGACAGCTTTCTTTTCAGAAAATCCCAGGAAGCCTTGTGGGGGCAATGTGATATCACACTTCATTTCATTGCAAGGTTCACTGCAGTGAATCACAAGATTTTTTTTTGCCAAGAATCTCATAATGTCAGTTGACAGCCGAGGATTTATGTGTGTGGCTTACGGGACTCGCGACTGGCTGGGTGCAAGTGCAATACATAAAAACATTCATAAATCGTGCTGTAGCAAGTCGTACGTAGCCATTGCTTGCAAATAATGTCATTTTTAACAACCCCTCATAAAAATACTTTTTGATTCTGGTGCGGTGGTATGGTGGCGGAGCGGAACTAAACGAAATACGTGGTTGCTAAATATGGGTGAATAAACTGTAGCCATAAACTGGGTAATATCGCTGCGTGATGATGATCATCTCATGAACTGAACATTACCACCCTTCTGGCATCCCGCAAAGGCCTAAAATATTGATTTGATTATATGCTGAGGAAAGGATAAAATATAAATGTTCCACAAACCTGGATAATGTTTACAGTGGAATTTTTGTCATCCGGTCCGACCCACAGCTCGAGTAATACCCCCATGTTAAGCTCTGCTCTGATCCTTCCTTAATCACAATAGGAGTGTTTCATTAGCGAAAACTGTGTGACTTGATCAGCTAATTGTTTCCTACGATGTGTACCACTACTGTGCTAATCCCAGAAAACCTAGTGTCATGGGTGCACTCAAGTGAACACTTTGCCAGAGCGAAGGAAAAACTATGTTTCGTCAGGAAACTATACGATACGGGAGTCACGGGACAAGCATATATATAGGATGTGTGCCATACAGCTACATCAGGCTCCATGTGTGTTTTAATAATATGTGGTGCGTATAATTTCCTTTCTCACCAATTAGAGCTTCAACGGACAGTTTGGGACTCCAGTTGGGTCCTTGTGTAACAGGCCATCCACCCAAGTCGTTAATGAGTTGTTGGAGTGGTGCAGCACCTAGCTCCCTTATGGCACCTTCAGTTCATTCCAAGTACAAGACAAACAACAAAAGTTTACAAAAAACATAGTTGCACAGAAATGTGCTCGATTACTTTTATATACCGCTAGAGAAAACAGTTTTACAGGGCTCCCACTAGTAATTAGAGAAAGTAAGCGCTAAACACCAACGCAGGCAGCACCCGTATCATGCTGTCATTTGAGAATCCTTTGATGGATACAGGAGGGTTGGATTGGAGGGGGGAGGGAGGAATGAGAATGCGGATAGAAAAGGTTTTCGAGCTAAAAACGTTTTCTAATAGCACTTACTCAGGTTCATGCAGGACACGTAAAAATCTTTTGCTTTTCTTGTCGCATCTGAATCATGAGTATCTATTGGCTCCTCTAGTAATCCTGCAGGGAATGGAAAGATATATATTTTAGAGTTTAGAGTAGACAGGTAAATTAAGCCTTCTTTGTCTTTTGTGCTTAGTTTCGCTTTTCTTTTTCAGTTCTTTGAAAACCTTTAAGAGTGATTTGAATTTGATCTGAGAGCACTTCAAAGGTGGAAATGGAGGCCCTGTCTTCAGGGATCATGTGCTTTTTGTTCCAGTGACCGCATGCAAAATTGAAAAAGTCCTCACATGGGTCAGCTGTAAGATTCATCGCTCCAAGGAGGGATGCAGCTGGGCGAAATCCAAATAAATGGAATTAAATGAACTGTTATACTCACATTTATATTTCAAACATTTGGAAAGTCGTGGACTATAAGTACCCCGCCCCGTGTGGGTTCTTACCTGTCTGAACACAAGCTGTTGAGAGGCAAATGTTTTTGTGGCCTGGAACAATAAAATTTAAGTAATAAAGTGAAGTAGTAAAACACATTTCAGCCATCTGTACACACACAATGTCAATGTACTATTTGCTCTTTTTGTTTTTATCCCTTGCAAGACTTAAATTTTTGACCGTGAATCATAGTAAGTGAGTAATGACACTAATGACTGCAACATATATACCACGTGTCAAAACAACATGTAATAATATATTGTAGAAAATGATTACGATCAAAGATGAAAGCCAACAACTAGTATCAACCTCATTGCAATACAGCATAAAATACTTTTATGTTTTTACGTCATCAATGAATGATGAATGAGACATATATATGCTGCTTCTCCTGCTATAACAAGGTTTATAGTCTTCTTAAGTCTTCCAGACGTCGAATATGACGCACATTGTGTATTCAAACCTGTTGACAACGCTTAACGAGACATTTAACCACTTTATGAACGCCCTTCATACCAGACTTGAAATTGAATTACCATTTTTTACAGGAAAAGCACGCTTTTATTAGGCAAACCGAAATAAATTTGGGCATAACGAGAGTATCATGTTGCAAACAACCTTGCCAGTTCCGTTCCCCTATTTTTGTACTTGCAGCTTTGCGGAACACAAAACTAAAGCTATGAGTCGATGAAGTAAGTATATAATGATGTCATTATTTAGAGAAAGTTGGTATGACATGGGGGGTGATGATGACTGAGATATTATCATAACGATCAACGTTGTTTTAATGTACTAATGCACACTCCTTCTACCAAAAACCTCAAAACATTTATTAAGCTGAACAGAAGACCCAGTCAGAATATACTTATATATACGTTTTAGGAAATTGGCAAAGCATGTACAAAAGTAAAAGTATGTGATAATGAAGTGTTAACTCTACCTAATAAACCAAAATATGACCCGCACAACCTTCCAACCTATAGGCCACACACAAGTAAAAGTATGTTTTCCAACTCCCAACCTACCAGCAGGAGAAACACCAGAAGCCACTCGGCAACCTATTCATAAACCGGAAGCCTTCATCTGCGTGTAGACATTCCTTCCTGGAAATTATGTACATGGCATTTAATAACAATTTCACGTCTACACACCCAGATGCCAATTTAGTGGCGTATAATTGAGTTTTCCTTTTTAGTCGTTATTACTGTTTAGAACGTGAAAGGAAAACGCTAATTTTCACGTAGTGACAACGTCTTTCTACAACAATTTTCACTTTCCCTGGTGAATATGTGTTTGTGTTTGACTGTAAAGATAGAAGGCATATAACGTCGCTATATTCTTAATATAAAGCCCTTTCTCGCTGGCTAGCTAGTAAATAATATCGTGCAATGTAAGTCACTTGTTGAAAATTCAGGTACAATACATCTCTGCCTGAGAATTGAGCATGACGGGATTCACATGTCACTCGAGCGAGAAAACCATGTTTCATCATGTAATACTAGATCAATGAAGATGACACGATTGACAGGTAGCAAGGAGTCAAGGAGTACGAGACAGACACAATATCAAAGGGTTGAGTAAAATTTATTGTCCTCATTTTCTCCATCTTTGTGTAATGAAAACTAAAAGTAACACATAATATGCAAATAGATTTACATTTCTAAGAATAACCCATTGTTGATTCGAAATTAATCCTCTCAGTTTACTACTAACTCAAAGGGCTTATAGAACTCACAAAATCCATCTATTCTTTCCTACCCAAATCGAACGGAAAAGCATGAACAAAAACAGAAACAAGGAAGACACTTTGTTGTCTACTTTCACTTTGCCCCTATACTTGCCTTACCTTCCATATTATCATTTCATTCTACTGCGATATTGATTAAAAATGTCATTTTGTTTACTATCAAATCATGTAGTGAGCTGATCAAATAATGCACGCTGGCCACGAATTCATTTCCATTTAAAAACTCAACTTACCGTTTAGTTGCACTCCAAAGAGAATACTGATGAAAAGACAAACGGCAGCAATAATAATTGATATAAAACTGACTAGCACCCATTTGTCCATTTTTTGCCTCGTGACGGCCGTTGTGGTGACAAGAACACAGTTCACACCTTTGTCCATCATTTGTTATTGGTTTTGCGTCAGGGGAGTTAACAAATTATTAACCCCACCAGTTCGCTATTGCAGTGAAGCTTTTCCAACAACAGTGAGTCCTGAGGATGGTGGGTGGCATGGCAGGAGTACAAGTCTCTGTTTCAGTGCAGCTTAACAGTTTGTGTGAAATTGGTATATCCACGTAAAAGTTTGAGAGGCAAGCGAGTCCTTGCAAACATGAGAATGAGAAAATCATGTAATGTTGTTATAACCTCAGTTATAACCTGACAGACTACGTAGACGACGTGTGCACAGTATAGCTTTTCATGTGCAAAAATGTCGTCCTTTTGAAAATTTCATGGTATACAGAGCGATGAAAACACTAGCCACACTCACAATCACTTGTCAGACCGACTTAATTAATTTATACAATTGTGCTAATTGAGCTTGAAAGATTTTATATCGGGGTAGGTCATGCATGGAACTCATTTCCCCAATGAACTCTCATTGATATAGTGATACTGGAGTGTTCGTATGATTTTCGAGAGCGTCCTCAAATGATGCCGGAATCAAACTGAAGCGTCTTGATCTTGAGCAACGTCTTTTTCCCATCTTGGGCTCTATATACTCTTGCTCTCACTCCTTCGCTGGGAAAAAGTTGGAGAGATCCACATAAATCTCGGGAATGCACATGTTTCCCCAAACCTTCGCGTAAATGAGCAAGACTTTTTATTGCATGTAAAAATTTGCTTTTATGCTTCTGTAAAGTCTCATACTCATTTTACTTAATCGGGCAAGCACATAATGAAAAGTGAGGGGGACAATGCTTATTATGAAATCGAATAAAAGTTGAGCACTTACTGAACCTAGAAGGATAACAGTTTGCCGACTACACGAGACCGAAAACGCTTTAAAAGGATATCCCCATTTCCGCACAATCAGCAAATATTCAAGATAATTATGTCTGACGATGAGTTTGAGCTCGTAGAATACCAACTCTTCTACTTGTGAATTAAATGGCATAGGAGGGAACTCGTATAAAGCCCGTTTCAATAACTGATTGTAAATAAATTTGGTGCTCAGTGCTTATTGTTTCCATTTATTTCCCTATTAAATGATGTATAATGGCAATTTTAAATCATTCTCTGGCAAGGCGGGCGGATTATTGTCAGTTATACCAGATTTATTTGTTTATACAAGAAGAGAAAGTGATTGCGTTTGGATTATCGTGCGAAATATAATTGGAACATTCAAGGTCTGAGGATTACCGACGATGCTCACGACAATGAACCATTTGGACAAATTGACAAAAACACATCGGCATGTGGCATTCGGAAAAGACTTGGTGGAACGCTTACACTATACCTGATTGCAGAGAGTATCGCTCATGAAAATGTGTATACTGATACTCCTGTGTATTTCTACGTTAAGATGATGTTTGATGCGGGTATCACACAGGTTGTAATTATTTCCAAAGTGTACTGCCAAAATACCAGGGGTCCAGTTTCTATTTTTACAATAAGACTTAAATTGCCTTAATAATCCATTTAGGTATGTAATTCGTGGGTAAATGTGCACTTCTAATTCATCAACCTTACCTGTTTCAACTCAACCAACCGGACATCAATTGGTTTGATTTGATTTTATCTAAAAATACACCCAGCAACTTTATAATAGCAAAGCAATTGCTCAGATCTAAAATCAATACGAAATGCTTCAATCTGATAGTAAATTAGTACTCCAATAGCTTCCTATCTCTTCAACAGCCTATACAAAATTAAGTGATTAGATATGTAGTCTTACTGCAGTAACTATATGTATCTACAGTTAGACAGTCAGTAATAAACCCCATTAACATCGGTTAGCCCGTAGCTGTAGGATCCATTTTCATTTGACGTATGCATCTCCGCCAAATAATTTCAACGCTAGTGGCTAGTAGACACTAATTCCCATCAAGAACCCATATCAAATGACCATTCAAATCCTAATTTAAGTTATCAGAAACATTCCACAATGAAACGCAAAGGATCTCCAAGTTGGAAATGACAATTTTCTTACGGTAATGTGTTGCACGCGTGTCAATGTTATAGTCAACGAGATTAGCCTGCCAAGGACATATCTAACATCACTGGTTATAGTAAAAACATATTTTGTTCTTCTTTAACGCTCTTTTGACAGGTATGCTGGTGGGCATACTGGGCAATAGTTTCCACGAGTTAGGACAATTTTTCTCCAAAAATTAAAAAAAACTGATTTAACCCTTTCATTTTCTCCACATTATGCTGAAGCCCACATCGTTTAAACTGGTTGAAAGTTTGGAAGGTGCACCGTTACTTGTTGCAAAATACTCTACTCACAGAACTTATGCTGAACCAAAACCAGTAAAGCGTAAAACTTGAAATGGAGGGTTTGGGCATTAAGTAAACATTTTTATGAGCTTGCATATGAATAGGGCTTATCAAACATCGAAGGCTCAGGTCTTTTGTCACTTGTCGAATCCTGATGGTATGTATCATGGAACCTCGCACCCTAAAATGATAACGAAATGACATGCACAGTGAACAAAAAAAGTAATGGCAAAAAGTTTTGGAGAAGTCGAGGCTCGAACTCGAGACCTTTAACATGCAAAGCTAACGCTCTACCAGCTGAGCTACATCCCCAAGTTGAGAAAGTGTGCGAGCAATAATGCTCTTTGGTCTAATGCAAAACTTGGCACATTCACCAGCTTGTTTGTGTACCCAAAAGGATAAATGAAGAGTACCTTGATGGTAGATGACAAAAAAAGGTGAGGTGATTGATTATACCATATAGTTGGATTTATGAATGTGCAATGTGCCTGGCGCTGCTCTAAATGCAATACGCATAATATATACATACCTACATAGAAACATTCAAATGTCAGACGGTGATGTGAAGATGACTCATTGTGTAACTAACAAATTAAAACGAATCAATGAGAGCTGTTGAAAACATCTTTGGTGGAACGGTGGAAGTGAGCAAAAATAGGTGAAACATGCCTAGCTATAATGATCTATACTCACCTTACGATTGAGGGGCAGGCAATGCATGAACGTCATTCCCGAAAAAAATACAGGTATAGTAGACGGTAGAGGATAGAGATAGGGATGTATTAAAATCCTTGCCCGTCATCATTATCATAAAATGAAACTGTTCCACGATGGTTCCATCCAAGCAACATGCTAATAAATGTTATGAATTGCTTTGTTGTATTGTGCAAAAGTGCGAATTGGATAAAAATAAATATTTTTACAGTATTTTACGACGAACAAGCTAAAGCGTGTCTTTGCATAGAGAACAACTTCATTTTTTAATGAGTCATGAATGTCATGATCATGCACATAAATCATAACCATTTTCTCACAGCATATAGCAGTAAGCAACATGCTAATAAATGTTATGAATTGCTTTGTTGTATTGTGCAAAAGTGCGAATTGGATAAAAATAAATATTTTTATTTTACGACGAACAAACTAAAGCGTGTCTTTGCATAGAGAACAACTTCAACAACTTCATTTTTTAATGAGTCATGATCATGCACATAAATCATAACCATTTTCTCATAGCATAGCAGAACGCACAACAGAGTAATAACTAATAACCCATATATTGTTTTGTATGAGTTCTGAAAAGTATAGTGCAATTTGCAATTGCTAATGTTTTTATTGCCATCTTTTATTCGCCTGAAGTAATCCTAATTTTAAATCGATTGACTGCTGACAATCAATTTATTTTTCATAGAGCCGGCGGCACATTGCGTTGTAATACATACTAATCTCATAACAATAATTATAAATGCTTCACATCTTTAGCGCGATGAATCTATGAATGAAACATCATGGAATAACAACATGCATACTTAGGTCAATCNTATAAATGCTTCACATCTTTAGCGCGATGAATCTATGAATGAAACATCATGGAATAACAACATGCATACGTAGGTCAATCCATATTTTACAGATCGTTTTATTGCACAAGCCCAACACATCAACCAACACCAACAGAAATGTGCACAATTTTGAAAGATTGTCATACATACTTTTCTTGGCTCCTACAGACTCCTTTTCCAACTTCCATCCACTTACATCCGTCCGTTCCGTTCACACTGTGAACATCACGATCACAATATCATCATGCAATATCTCTCTCTCTCTCTGCGTTTGTATCTTTTGCACACATTTACCACCACACGATGTGTTGACGATTTTTTCAGCGTCATCCCCGGCTTTTGGAAATGTCATCATCATCCTCATCAGTGACACACACGCAGAATTAAATGACAGTGAGCAAAAAGAGCAAACCGAGATCAACAGCACGCACCAGTTTAAACAACATTTGAGCTGGGGCATTGGGGAACTGACGCGGGCTGGGCCTCACCAGACCTCACAAGCTCGGCAAGGGAACATGATTAACACGCCTCCGCCACAGCGCTACCTCTTCCCTCAGCATAATGCAGGTGTATTTTTTCTCCTCTCTCTTCAAAATCCAATGTAAAGTGCTTACTTACACACAAAATATATCCTCTCTCGATCTGGATTGCTTTAAACACGGGCACAATATTAAGAAGATCCCTTGTTCTCCTTCCTTCCTATACATATTGCAGAGGAAATATAGGGATACAAAAAAATACGCTATTTAAGTCATAAAAACTTATATATATATGCAATGCCGGCTTCACACGGGACGGGACGCAGCAGCACACGAAAACCTAATGTATTCTGTAGCCAAGTCGAGATCCATCTTTGGTGTGAACACCAGCCCCACCAGCTTTTGAGAACGGTACGTGGATTTTATATGGATGGA
>JAANSN010004973.1:0-13528 GCA_036850665.1 Dicranocentrus wangi | reverse complement strand
CCTCATTTACTTTTCTCATCTGTTCCAGCTCCTTTTGGAAGGCTTTCGCCGAGGAACGTCTACGCTGGAAACTTCGTCTAGACAAACAACAAAGCGAAAACGGAAAACATGGTACAAACGCGAGTTCATTTGGAAATACGTAGAAAATTAAAAGGCGGCTGCCAAAAAGATTGATCAAACGTGATAAATAACTACCTTGCACATATTTGTGTAAATACATACCTTCGCAAGTTGGCAAGTCGTTTTCTGGTGAGGTAGCCCCGCACGCTGGCTTGAATCTTAATGGCTGCTTTCTTTTTCTCGTGGAACTTTTGTCGCTCTTTGTAGCTTCTGAAGCTTGCTTGTATTTTGGCTGCAGCCCTTTCCGGTTCTAAACATTAAGCGATATATTATAGCATTCCCTTTCTCATCATATACGATGGTTATTGGCGATGATGATGATCCGAAATCTGAGATTTAAAAAAAGGCTGACGTGCCACCACTCACCAACTGAAGAGTCCGAGTGGGGAGATGCGTTATCCGTGTCCCGTTGTTGGAGCCGCTCGTGGGTTTCCATTACTTTGGCTCGTTGCTCAGCCTCGATTTCTGCGTCCGTCGGAATTTTGGTTGTTGTCAAAGTTTTGCTCCCACTATTTTCTTTCCCTGTTGCAAAGCGGTTACATAGGCGTCAGGTTAACTACTTCGTCGGTGTCGTGTTGTTGCAATATAAATTGATTCAATACGTACCTCCTGGGCGTTTAAAAGACTTTCTAACTTGATACCCTCTAAAATTCGCTTGTATTTTTGTGGCAGCCCTATTAATGTAATCCGGGTCCAACTCCAGATCAATGTCCGGCTCGGGATTTAAGAATCTGTCTTCGTCCCCCTCGTCAAAGTCATCCGCAGGATCTTCATGCGAACCTGGATAAGAGCGAGAGCGAAGGCAGCCCAGGGGTGGCTTCCCACCCCGGGAAGCAGAAAATACGCGAGCGCCGCCGGAAGCAACATTACTGAAATCATCCTCTCCTGCAGAACCAATCACGCCAGCAGCAGCACTACTAGCATCTTCAGAAATAGCGTCGGCAGCAGCGCTAGCAGCGTTATCATCTTCACATGCTGATGATGATGGGGTAGCTACCACCTCAGCACCACATGTCTCGTCCTTTCTCGCCTTTTTACTTACCCCTACTGTGGACAACACTTTGCGAGTTTTGAATCCCCTGAACCCAGCTTGAATCTTGGTGGCCGCGCTGTTCATCATCTCGTCCTCAATCTCCTTTTCCATCTGCTCCATTGACACTCTGGAATCCATGCAATATCACATTTTATGACTTTTTTTCCAAATGCAAACGCAAATGCAGGGGTATTATATTACTGCAGTGCAGGGGCACACAAGCAAACTTACTGATTGTCAATCACCAAACCAGAACGATACTTTGAGGTTGCAGCTCTACTCCTATTTCTACCAGAGCCGGATTTGGGGCGGCGTAAAACTGGTGGTGATGATGATGATGATTCCGAACCAGGCGTGACAGCAGCTGGGTCGCTAGTGTCAGCAGCTGCTGCAGATGCAACTGAGATGCTAGACTCTTCCTTTGCAGCGGATTCCTCCTTGACAAGTGTGGCTTGCCTACTACTTAACCTTGGTTTAACTACTGGCTTTTCCTGTCTCACAACCCGACTTTCCTCCCCTTTCTCTTCGACTACAACAGTGGCAATGTCCTTCCTTTCGTCTATATATAGCGTTATTATGTATACGCAATTTTAAAGTTATATATATATATATATAGCTGTAGCTGTTATATACTTGGTTGGATACGCTTAGAGTTCACCTTTTCGTGAAGAAAAGTAAATTATTAAGAGAGATTAGCTGCATTACGGTAATACATGGTATACGGGAGAGAGATAGAGAGAGAGGGGGAGAGAGTGAGAATGAGTTTTGAAAGTAGTTATTAGCTGCACACGGAGAGAAAATAAGGGGATAAATCTGCATAGATGTCTGCGACAAAAATGGTAACGGCTAACGAACGAGAGGGAGAGAGAGAGATAATTGGGCACAGATACAGTGTACAATTTTTCTTTTTCAGTAAACATTTAAAAAGAGAGAGAGAGAGATACATGTAGTGTGTGTATTTTTTTGCTATATACTAAAAGTAAAAGAAAAAAGATGTGTGTGTGTGTTTGTGTGTGAATAATAATATTGAATAGTTTGAAATTGAAAATAAAATTGATTCTTTTTTTGATACATTGGTATTTTTTTTTCTTGTTTTTTGATTAAGAAATAATGGTAGTACTTATATCAGCGTCGGGGGCTGCACTATCTGACGGCACACTCATCGCACTAGACTCAGCAGTGGATATTATGTTAGAGGTATCTACTGCGCTATCACCAGCAGGAGGTGGGGTGACTTGGTCTGATGCGTCACCTGGGACTCCTGGAGGGTCATTAGTAGTAGGCACACTATCACCCGTGGCTTGGTTAGTGGGGGTTTCAGAGGCAGGAGGAGGTGGTGGTGAGGTGGCGTCTCCAGTGGCAATGACTGTTTCGGCCGTGGTTGTGGCCGATTCGGACTTTTCTTCGGATGGGGTAGGTGCTGGACTCACGGCCCCTTCTGGCGCAGGTGTTTCAGCGGAAGGCGTTGGGGAAGATGCGACTTGTTCGACAGAGTCAGTCTTGACGGTTTCTGTGACTGGAACAGCGGCTTCGGGTTGTGTGGTTGGTTCAGGAGAAGAGTTTTCGGCTGGAGGGGGAGATTGCGCCTCTGCTGGGGTTGTTGGAGTTTCAGCTTGCTCGGGACTCTTAGGACTGTCTGCGACCGGCTCTGGGCTTTTGGGGCTTTCTGTCGCTGGCTCAGGACTTTTTGGGCTCTCTGCCACCGCTTCAGGGCTCTCAGATGCTGGAGCTGGACTGGTAGAGGTCTCAGACGCTGGAGCTGGACTGGTCGGGGTCTCAGACGCTGGAGCGGGACTGGTAGGTGTCTCAGACGCTGGAGCGGGACTGGTAGGGGTCTCAGCTGGCGCAGGACTGGTTGGAGTTTCAGATGGTTCTGGACTCTTCGCTTTGTCAGCTGCTACTGGCTCGGGGCTAGTAGGCGTTTGGGAAGGTTCTGGACTCTTGACCCCTTCCTGGTTCTCTGCAGCTTCACTTGGTGACGGAGACGTGGCACTTGGCGTCTCTGCTGGTTTCTCGTCTACTGACGGTGCTGGAGATTGTGCCTCGCTAGCTGGTTGGCTTTCCCCTTCCGGGCGTAAAATGGGAATCGGGGGCTCAGGCGACTTGGCGTCTTCAGCAGGAGCAGCAGTTTCCGCAACCTGTTCTGGTGCTGGAGACTGAGCTTGTTCAACATTTGCAATAGCTTCTGGGCTGATTGGCTTTTCATCCGCAATTGGTTGCGGTGATGGAGTTTCGCCTTCTGATTTTGGCTCTGTAGGCTCTGGGGATTTTACTTCGTCTCCCGACGGGGTTGGAGACGACGCAGGTTCATTCGGCTTAATTTCAACCTGAATACCTGCCCCTGGTTCACTGGAGCTGGCTTCGGTGGAGGATGCTGACGATACCTCTGCTAATGGCTCAGTAGGGGTTTGGACTGGAGGTGGAGACACAGCCTCCACATTTCCAGCCGAATCCCCACCAGGATTACTTCCAGTTTCCATTATCTCTTCTTCGTCTTCTTCTTCTCCTCCTACTTCCTGATCGACTTCTTCTGCTGGCGTTTTGGTTTCTTCAAAATTTTCAAAAGTCTCCGACTCTCTTTCTTCGTGTGTGGAAAAGTCTGTTGGAGTGGCGATATCGGTGTCCTCCCTGTCTCCACTACTTTCCGTGAGTGCACTACCACTTTGTTGCAATAATTCTGTTTTCTCGTCTTCTACTTTGCCGTCGTCCTCCTCCTCAGCTTGTTGACCTACTTCTTCTTGTTGTGGCCCAGTATCGGGACTAATAATATTTGTGGTATTTTTCTCCGCATCTTCAACATCAACATTCTCATCTGCGACATCACTTTTCTTATTTTTATCACCACAATCTTCCTCTTTCTCTGTGCAAATAGGAGTTTGATCACGACCATTTGGACTATCTACGCCGTCATCTCTATCTTCAGTAGCATCTGCAGATGATGATAAATTAACCACCAATGGTCCTCCTTCCCCTACTCCTACCCCTTGCTCCTCACCATCCTCATGCGCATCACCATCATTTTGCGTTTCTGGTTCCAAGTTGTCCTCGACACCATCATCGTCAACACTCTCGGGATTTTCCTTGCCATCCTCATTACCACCAGTCGACGGAGTTGGAGTGGGTGCTGCTTCTGCTCCTGTGCCTGTTTCACTCTGATGGTCACCACTTTGGCCCAGAGCCGAGTTTTGATCTCCCTCGGGAATCTCATCATTTATATCCTCCTCATTCGTCGGAGATGACTCAGGAATTTCAAGAGGGGATGGGGACTCTTCCATTTCATCATTTTTATTATTGATGTCATCATTAGCTACTGCCCCTTTTGTTACGCCAGCTTCCCTTAAACTTGGATCCTCTCCACTGTCCTCGGAGGTCGAGTCTGCGGCCAGTGCTGAGCTAATGTCTTCATGCGAGATTTCCGCCACGTTGTGAGCCCGCGGCTCAGCACTGGCGGAACTAATCCTTTGAGGAGACACAGCTGGCTCGGAGACCTCGTTGACGGAAGCTTCATCATCGTTCCCGTCATCATTGACAACGTCTTCTGCACTCTGTGCAGGAGAGCTAGATTTGGACCCCTCTTCAGCCTCAGCCTCTTCTAACAGCACCTCTTGTATTGGCCCGTTTTCAGTTTCCTCAGCTGGGGATGGAGCCAGAGCCACCACCGGCGGTGGGATGGCACCACCACCACCGTGGGAAGAACTTGAATGATCAAAGGATTCTTCTCGAATGGTTTCCAAAGGGGTTTTCAGTTCGGCCGCAATCTCCTCGTCGTTCACTTCTTGAGGAGAGGGTGACTGCGGTGGAGGCGATGATGCAACAGCCTCCGTTACTGTTCCTGTTATCTGCTCAACCACAACCTGTTCAGCAACTGGTGGTGGGGCCTGCTCCTCAGAGGCTGCTGTACTAGTCGGTTCATTGGTTTCGCCTTCAGGGACTACCGCTATTGGAGATGGAGATCCTAAGGGGAGTAGTTTTCCGGGGGAGAGTAATACAGGGAGTTAATGTAAAATGCAAGAGTTACATAAGTTAATCTCCAACAAATATACGTTAATTTGAGACTTTGTCCAAAAAAACACATGCTTTCATCCCAAGCGATCCAAAATGACTTGCTTTATATAGCAATTCAAAATAACTATATATGAAAATCAAATACGTATATCATCATAAACTAGGTAATTGAAATGACAACAAACAAATAAATTAAAAATGCTTCTTATGAATAGTCTAAATAAAAGGAAAAACTGACATGATATACGAAATTGGTAGACCGACATGACGCCAGTAAATCACACTAACATGATCACAAACATGAAGCATTCAGATAATTATAGACGGACTAACATGTAAGAATATATATAACTCATCGCATTATAAAAGCAAAGAAACCCCCGTAAAGCATTCATTCATTGTTAGTAAGCGGCAGCGGAGCATGTTCTCAACTTGAGAAGACTAAACAATAAGACTAAAATCATTAATTATTATTATTTATACTACACGTTGCACCCCAATGTAGTGTGCTGTGATTCCCAATCACTTGTAGCTCTCAATTTCATGTATGTTATATTGACTTCAACACGATCTTGTTGTGAGAAATAGATATGCTTTTACATTTATATACTCTCAACGAAATAGTATAATGATTACCGAGATACGAACAAAAGCCGTAAAAATGGAAACCACAGAGAGGTTTATATATATAGACACTCTCGAAGGAACAACGTACCTGGTCTTGACTTTGATTCTTCTTTGGATTTCTGCCCTTTCAGCGCCTTTCTAGTTTGATACCCACGGAATCCTGCTTGAATCTTGGCCGCAGCGAGGATCTCCTCCGCTAGGGAAGCCCCGTCAAAAAGAGGTGCATCATCATGCTGATTCGATTCAGTAGACGCTTGCGGAGTTAGCGAAGGGGATGCCGGCGTAGATCTCGGCTGAACTGTGGTCTCTTTTAATTCTTCGACTTTGCACGCGGTTTGGATGGGAGGGGATGCCGAGTCAAGGAGCGGACTTTCCTCGTCAGCAGCAGCAGCTTGTTTCTCTTTTGAGCTAGCACTGGCAGGAGCAGCAGCATTCGGAGCAGACTCCGCCTCTTGCTCTTCCGATCGTTTTGCTATGAATCACATCACATCAGTTTTTAAAAAGCATTTCCGATTTAATGAACATTCGTACCTAGGTATATATACCTATATTGCCCCTGTAATGCCTCCCGTGTGATGTTATCATGTACGTACGATGTATCGAAGGATGAGATTATAAAGTTATCAAAAAATAAAGTACCAAAAAATACTGAATTATACAAACAAACGCGCAACATGTGAGCTGTGTTTGATATAGACTACTACTAGACATATATTATTTATTCAACTGAAACGGAATCACACTTGCACTCCGCTCCACTCCACCAGACCATCGTATTACCACCACCTACACAAGTTTTTCAATGTTGACAGGGCATATATACAGTATATACGCAGTGAACTCTCTGCATTGCGTTTTGAGCTTTGTGTTTTGTTTTATTAGTCTAATATGCAAGATCAAATCTGGTTGCATTTCTCTGTTGAAATGAAATCTCGTACTCTTTATATCCTTTCATCTAATTAATTAGTGATGTATGAAATTTTGAGTAGATTCCAATAAGCTCGTTCATGAACTCAGCAAAAATATCTCTCCTTCCCTCTACATGACTTGTGCATATACTACATGTGGTGTGGTCTGGCTTGTCTGGTGAGGTGCCGGCGTGTGAGTGAGCACCTTTTCTCACCACCACCATCACCATTGGGTGTTGTCTACTTTTATTTGTTTTCACAATGTCTACCTTTTTAATCCCTATTTCACAAATTTGGGTGGCTTTTTGTGTAAAAAAAAGTTTCTTTTTGCTTAATCAAGGATGAAGAAATACGGGTCAACGTGAGTGAGTGATTGAATCACACCACTTATTTGGGAGTAAAAATTCGTGTTCATTACAAATAGGTATACTCAACATTTTCTCTTGCAATCGTAAGTGTAGATAGGTATAGGTAGTATAATAAGTTTTACGTGTGTGACAACCTTTCCTGAACCACCTGAAGTTGTAGGGTGCCCCTGTCGAGAAGAAACTAAAAATACAACCCATGGCCAGTATAACTCGAGCAAATATCCTGGAGAAGAAATCCTGTTGGGATTCCAGCTTGACGGATTCTACACACAGATTCGTCAAAACGGGACACACTTATCGCGTCACCGGTTTATTTACAGTTCAATAGTTTTTTTTTGCTCTCAATTGCGTATTATTATTATGCGGCAGTCAAGATGAGTTTTCAATTGTTTCAACAAGGGTTTCTTCTCGGAAATCCAAAAGAGAAAAAAAAACAGACTTGTCAACAAACTTGCAAGTATGTAACAACTGCTATAATATGCTAAACACTATGACTCATTGATTCTCGATCAACAACTAGGACATACACGAGTATTAAATGAAGTTAGCTAGCACTCCTTGGAAAACGTAACGTCGTAACGTAAATGAGGCTTTGACTTCTTGTTCAATGAATGGACAAAGTATATCACGGAGGGATAATTAGGAAATCAAAGTAGTAGTATTACTGGGATGATGTGCATGTACCAATTAGCCAAGTAAGTAAGTACTGTCACGAGTTCACAATAATATGCAATGCGTATAAAAGTACAGTTTACAAAAATGCCCAGAGTCACACAAGCATATTATATTTATCCTCGCAGCGTATCCACTTTTTATTACAGACACTATATATTATAATTTCCGTTTATCCGTAATTGTAATGGTGAGTAATTGTAGTAGTGATGAGATGATCGGAGAGTTATACAACAACACACTATCGAGTTGAAAGTATTTTTTTTAAAGGGACTCACACAACGCACAATTACAAATAAACAAAAGATTGAATGTTATGCGAAAGGCAAATGGCTAAACTACAAGACAAAAAAACTACGTGTCTCGCTCCGCGTATAGATAGCTCATATAGGCTACAAATCAAGAAAAAAAAATTTTTTTTGAGTGATGTGATGGATTTTGTTTTGCGTTTGATTTTTGTTGAAAAATAAAAATGAAACGGATGTTTCTGGTTTTCTCTCTACAATCTCCTCTCCATGTGCATTTGCTCGAGTTTGGTTCATCTACAAAAACTAACTTCACTTTAGGAAAACCACTGGGTAAAACTAGTAGCTTTTTTGGTGAAGCATACAATAATGTAGTGTGTGTGTGTGCAATAGTTAAAATGTTAAATGTAAAACCATATCGCGTATTGTACCCATCATTATACATTTACTTTTTTTTCGCGTACATAATATAATATACTTATATACTTGTATATCATTCAGCTCGAGAAAAGGAATACCTCACATGGATGAATGGATGAATAGTGGTGACTGCAAACCCTTATATTCATGGGTGCACCCACAAAAACGCCGTGTTCAACTTGCTCAACTCAAATCGAAAACAGTAGAGCACATTCATACCAACAACACCCAGTCAGTATACTATGTTTACGTACATTTTGTATGCAGTTGTACTCGGCGAAGAAAACTATGTATGATGATGATATTATGGGTGCTAGTCAAGGACTGATCTCTGTGGTGAGTTTAAAATCCGAAAAATCCGAATGTACATGGTACCACTACAACATTACATAATGTCACAAAAACTAAAAGAGATTCGCTCGGAATCGCTCATTTTTTTACTTGTCTTCCTCTTCCTCCGCTCCTCATCCTCGCTCACGTAACATCTTTACAACATTACATAATGTCACAAAAACTAAAGAGATTCGCTCGGAATCGCTCATTTTTTTACTTGTCTTCCTCTTCCTCCGCTCCTCATCCTCGCTCACGTAACATCTCCTCCTGAACGTAGTTAATTGTGGTAGGATGACGGTAAAAGTAAACAGTTGGGGAGTACTACATTATTTAGGCAGGCAGAGAGGAAGTATAATCTTCCTCTAGTCAAGAAGTGACGCCATACAACTAACTACAACACGAATTTTTGTGTTGCTGCTCCTTTTAAAAGTGTACGTCTTCTCGAACAACTCGAGCAGGAGCGACTCAGCGATAAGAAGAGGAGCTCTGTTTAAGTCTTATTGCATTTTCATTTTTGGCATTGGTCTTTACGAAGCAGTTGGGATCAGCACTCAGCAAAGGATATTATCGAGTGCAGGGAAAAGACCATGAAAACTGTAATCGTATACTCCACAATTTTGCTATTACGATTATGCAGTCATAAAATATGAGTCTGGAATGGTATTTTTGTATATATTGCCCAAGTGCTCTGCTCTTTTGTGTTTTTGGCATTTGGCATACACATTAGTTTTACTTACGTAAAATGAAAGGATAATTATCCCCGCGTTTGCGATGATTCCCTGTTCTCGTCTCATGAACAAGGAAGGGAAGAAACTGTGTAGTAATAAATACCCAGGTTGTTCTCTCTGGCATTTCGCTCAAGTCTTCCTCTAAACCTCATGTTAATAACTTCCGAACGAAATTTACAGCTTGTATCATAAAAAAAGGATAAAGTCCATGACGGCATCTGTGTGGAGAAGTGCACATCGGGTGTGAATGAATACTAAACACAACTACCCTATTTATAAACCAGAGAGAGAGAGGAAAAAAGAAGTTTTTATTTCGATGAGAGGATAAAAATATATGGTGCATGGGAATGCTCATACTACACTTATGAGATGAGTTGACGGATGTGATGCGCTTGAGAAAACGGGCGTTTGGCTCCCGAGTGTCGTATAATAACATGATGGAAAGAACCAGTTTTGTCCCTGTTGGAGAATACAGCAGTTTAATTGCGAAATGGTTGAGTGTTGATGAATGGGAAGCGGATTGCGTTTCATTCTTTTTTTTTCTACCGACAAAACTAAATACTTTTATACAATTTGGAAATGTGGTCCAATGCTCGGCATGGAATTTCAGAGGGGGATTATGCCAAAGGATTAGTAGAAGAACAAGGAAGGAATGCATGGGGATTTGAAATTCTCTGCTGGTATATTTACAGTCAAGCTACTTATATTTCGTCCGACTTGGTAAAGTAAACTCTAATCAACTGAATCTCTAAATGTGTGTTTGATTGCGCAGACAGGTCTCTCTAGATACACTGCACGACAAGTGAAAATGTGTGAATGTCCGTTCACAGTTCACAGACAAATCACTCGAATTTGTAAACATTAACAGGAATACCCATTGTGGTAGTAGGCATGTATAATACACATGGGTCGTCATTAGATAACCAATTTAAGTGGATCTTAATGACAAATTGGACAGCTGTGCTTGTCAGTTTTCCCGTGTGGCGAAGGTTTTGGTTGCAGTTTGCACTTGTTTTGACTGAAAGGATTAGTGTGTTTCATGAGACGACGAGGAGAGAGAGATATTTATGCACGCAGGCTGGAATCCCGTTTAGAGACATTAGACATATGAAATTAGTGTTAAGGTAGATAATCTATTTATGAGATGTGACGATGTGAGATGGATGCGGAGATTACGCATTTCAAGTAATGTAAATATGCTTATGCTTACCCAAGAGGCTCTCTGTGAGATCTGCCAAGAATTTGTAGATGTCATCAGGATTTTGGCGGATGCACTCCTTGACGTACGTTTCCAACAAGGCTGGAAGACCTTTAGGGATCGTGATCTTTTTCCAATATACAGAAACTGAGGAGGGCTTGTATGGAAGATCCAGTTGGTAGTGTTCGGCGGGGTCCATGATGATCAATGTTCAATTACAAAAATTTGAATTTCTAAATGGAAGAGAAGTAGTCGTAATATGTTCTCAAGAACTAAACATATACTTTAGCGAGCAACTGCGGGATAAAAATGAATGGGAATGGGAAGGTGAGAGCAGATTATATTATGGGGATAAAAGGCAAAGTACCAATGTCATTCACATCTTGTTTCCCGTTTCCTGCCGGCTGAACCTGTTCTGTTGTGTTGTTCTAATGTTGCCTGGATATTGATATCGATTTCCGCGAGAAACGCGAGTGATCTTGATTGAGAACAAAGCAAGGTGAAAACAGCCATTGGTTTGGTGCACCTCTCCTCGTGAGTTTCAACTAATGATGTGCTGGACGAGATTTCTTGCCAGAAAAGTAATGCAAATGAGTAACTTGAGAAATGCAAATGCGTGGATTTTTATTTTAACCATACAGCATTATTACGGTAGTGTGGTGTCCCATGCTTAATTGTTTACTCATTGGCTTCGACGTTCTTTTACCAAGAAAATAGGTAAATGAGGTAAATTACAGAAATCATGAAATGATAGGTTGTGTTGTATATGTGGATATATTGCAAATGGCAGGATGTCTGCACTAGATTAAAACATCGAGTTGCAGTCGACAAAATAATTGAGTTGGAGAGTATTTCAAGACACATGTACATAGTCCAAAAGTTTGATGTGATTTCCAGTACGTGAAATAAGTTAGATACTTGTCCTGGAACGACGTGAATTAGTTTTTTTTTCGTAATTGCGATTCAATTTAAACTACGCAAACGCCTCCGTGATTCATTTCGTATTGCATAATTGGAATGTCCCAAATTTTGATGCTTGCCACAAAGTACGCAATAAAACTCGTTCACATTACTACCTCGTATTTGGCGTATTTTGTTGACTTTGTCCATTACAGCCCGACAAATAGTTTGTCTACAAGTCGGAAAAAACTAGTTTATTAATTTGACAACAAACTCTAGACAAAAACCGCGATTTCTCTGCTCTATTCAACACTTTCTTTACAAGCTGAGCAAAATAAATGCGCTTGTTTGTGGTGAAGCAGGCTAATGACTCAATGAAATTACCAACCACCTTAACTAGTCATTCATGTGCGACGCGATGCACACACCATTAGGGAAATTTTAAGCTGAATAATATAGCTTCACAGAACTCATAAGAGTAAACCAAAGTGTGTGTACGTGGGTGGATAAATATCTGAATTTCATACATTTTGAGTGAGACAGACACAAGACACAAGACAACTGTGAAGCAACGCATAACACAGTGTGAAAATATGAAGTGTCAATATTAAACCTTTAGTTTGTAAATCTTATTAGAATTCCATTTCAAAACGAAATGATGAACGTTACAAAGGCAAAGTTAATCCCCATCCCCTTCTGGACTTGCTACTTTCTCAACTCGGACGATGGAAATTATCCGACAACCAACCCAAAGTTGATTTTTAATTGTAGATCACAGGGAAGATTTCTCACCGGGACGGATCCCTCCGCAGAATACTACGGACACGGGATTTGCATTTTATTAGTGACTTTAATTTACATCGTGGGTGCATTCGGTTTCGTGACAAATGTTCTGAATGTTTTTGTTCTTCGCAAAACGCTGCAGGGCTCCTCGCTAAAGATTCTCCTAGTGATATTGGCAGTGTACGAGTTTATGGCATGTGTATTTTCATGCGGGTTTGCCACTGCAATCATTGTGATTTTAGGTATGACCACTGTTTGACCGGTGTTTAATTAATTATTGGAATATTAAATATCGTGTCTATTGAACCGGTGGATATTAATTTAATGATTGAATTATTCTATACGTAGAAAATGCAAGTCGAAGTGAAGCTGCGTTATATTGTCTGAAAATAGGACACGTTCTGTTTTCACTAGGTAAGGAATCTAATTGGGGGTTACATTTACACTAATTCATGTCCAATATACTTTGCATTATTGAATTTCTGTATTTACTTTCGGAATATATAGGAAGAAGTGGCGCAATTTACATTACCATTCTGGTCACAATCGAACGCTACCTTGTCGTTGCCTTTCCTATCCGATCCAAGTTATGGCTGACCCCTGGGAAATCGACGTGCTATCTTGTGGCAGTTATCCTATTTTCAATTTTGCTGGACCTGCCATGGATATTCAATACGACAGTGGCAAAGAATGACGTGTCTTTCTTCCCCAATACCAGCAGTCTTGCTCATTTTCCGTACATCCTGAAAGGAACGGATTTTGCAAAAATTGTGTATCCGAAAATCCGAATGCCACAGTTGATTTTCAATTACGTTATGCCATTCCCTCTGCTCCTTATATTTAATGGACTACTCTACAAATCGGTATGACGTTGTGTGATAAGGTCATCAATGTGAAGACAAGGCTGGCAGTTGAAGATTTACATATTTTTCCGTTTTTTTTCTTCAGATTTACAACTGGAACAAAAGCCGGAAAAGCTTGAGCAGAAGTCAAAAGACGGAAATCAATGCAGCAAAAATGTTTTCCGTTGTCGTGCTCATACTCCTATTATGCCATAGTGTGTCATGTGTGGTTGTTTTTGCATCCCAGTATCAAGGAAAGATTTACAGGGAGCTCATGCTTTTACAAATATTCAGCACGACATTGAGTGCCGCGATCAACTTCCTAGTTTACTTTGGGTTCGGGAAG
>JAANSN010004972.1:0-13529 GCA_036850665.1 Dicranocentrus wangi | reverse complement strand
AGACTAACAATAAATATAGCAATAAATCCTCAATGAGGCAAAGTTGACGTTCCTCATGCTCCAAGCCCCCTGCCACGTCGCGGTCGGGGCGGTACAAATTATGTCTATCACCGAGAATGCGTCGCAAACCGATAGATGAACTTATATCTTCTCGGGTTATTTGCATAACGACACGAGGGGTATACTTCAAAAGGACAGATGGTAAATGTTAGAAATGGTTTTTAATTTCCAAAATCTTGGTCTGTGACATGGAGTGGAATGGTCTGTCCAAAATAATCAAGTCTGCTCGGTGAAAGTTGATCAAAATGTAATGGTTTAATGCGGTGTTATAATAATGCTATTGGAGTTGTTTTGCTATATATAGACAGGTTAACTATTAGAAAATATTCCAGGTCACATAAAATTTACGACATAACCTTGAGCAGATTTTGAAAGCCAAAATAATCTCTAAATTGCCTATATTTGAGCGAAATACTCAGCCTACCTACATCATATATAGGTATACATTACCTATATATTACAAACAAAATTTAATTTGATATACACATTTATTATGCTTTGGTATTTGTGTGCATTAGTCCATCGAAGTTGTCATTCCAAAATATTACCATCTTCCACCTTGCTTCCGTTCCAATTTCCAATTTAGATTAAATTTATGTTTCATCAATTTCTTTAGGAATTATCATTCAGATGTGGTATGACTTCATGCACTAGAAAAACCCTGGTCTAGTTTTTCTTGTTATCACATAGTTCATGCTAGTAACTCATCTTCCACCTTGCTTCCGTTCCAATTTCCAATTTAGATTAAATTTATGTTTCATCAATTTCTTTAGGAATTATCATTCAGATGTGGTATGACTTCATGCACTAGAATAACCCTGGTCTAGTTTTTCTTGTTATCGCATAGTTCATGCTAGTAACGTAATTATGATTGTCAAAACACCTTTTCATTGTAACGGGATATTACGTACATTGCCTGAATGGACAACGGAAGGTTGCAAAATATGGTAAGTTGTCGAATCTAAAAATATATGTAGCTTCGACCCAATTCCATTCCAATTTCCAATACATTTTTCACTTCAATAAGCAACTACTATCATGCATGACTCAAGTTCGATTTGAAATGAAAGTTTTGAGGAAGTGAATCTGTAATTTTTATTGACATTTCGTTTTTCTATTTCCATACGCTTCATGTATACCCGGAAATAACTGATCAACCACGACGTCTTATTTTCCGCATTTTCACATCACGGATTACACAAATAAGAAACTTATGTATAAAATCAATGACGCGATCACATGAAACAATATTCTACTGCATCGAACCAAAATGTGATATCTTTTAAACAATATATGCATACAATTAAATAGCCATGTCATTATTGACCATCTTGCGTTCAATTTTCGACCTAAGAATACTTTCTTGTCTTTCTTTTCATTGCAGTTTTTAATCCTTACCATTCCAGCCAGACCAACAATTTAAGAGTTTTAGAGTATACATAGTTTTAAAAAGCATACAATAAGTACGGTTAGTACTATGTATCTGAATTCTGGAGAAAAGTAGACAATTTGTGCGTGACATTTCAAGGTCAGTACCTACCTTGCTACCTTGCTTTACTCTTATTACCGTACGGTTACAGTCGTGAAGCCTTGTGACAGGACACTGTGACAAGTGTAGTAAATGTCACTACTGTAACTGTATGGTAAAAACAAACCAAATATCGTTCTTCGTTTCGTAAAATACTTTCCTCCGGACTACAAATCTGGCTCGGTATTCACAACGTCAGGTTTCGAAAATACCCGCCAAAATATCCTCAGTTTAGCTAAACCTCATTCTTACCATCAAAATTAACCTTCATTTTTACACTGGGGTACGATACCCTCGTGGTAAACTGCGTTTTGTGAATATGAATATTCACAACAAAACTCCCAAAAGTATAACCATAAACTTACTACAGTTTTTTATCCTTACTCAGGAGTAGGGTTAACAATAGCTGCCCGTGTATAAGGTAGCTTTATGCTATGCATTTTAAATCTATGATTTTGCATTATTCAGTCCTGTATTCATTCCTTAGTCGGGAGTTACTTCAAAATTCTCGCTCAGAATGACATTTTAGAATATATTAACGAACTAAAGAACTTTGTACTATGGCATACAGGGATTATTTATTTATTTTCCAGGTTTTCATGTCTCAACAAATCTCGAAGGAAAACCCCAACACGCTGAGCAGTTAGTAAAAATGTGCAAATGTAAAGTGCCCGTTAACCTTAAAATATGTACCTTGTAGATTTTATTTAGAGATTGTGATAGAGCTTGGACGAAACCCGTAACATTATCTTTACATGTGTGGATGCTTAGATAACTTACTCGTTAGACAAGTTTTGTAATAATTTCTCAAATGTCAGAATTATTATTCAAGATGACTTTTTAGGTACACCGTTCCGTAACAAACTCATTGTGAGTTTTGACTTGGCACAATTTTTGTCTGTTGCGACTGATACTTAGAAAAGCAGACTCGGTTCGAAAGTTACAGCTTTTTCAGCTAAAGTATTTCTTCAACAATTTGTTCAGTTCGTATAATATATGGTTATAATATTTAATTAAAGCATTGCCGAAGCCTTTGAGTCATTTCCTTCTTCGACATTTCCTTTGTTTGATACAAGTTTTATTACTGGCGAATAAGGTAAAAATATCCATTAGTACTAATCACCTCATAAAGGCATATCTTCTATGTATTCGTAAAAGCAGGTGTACATGATTGTGCAGAGCACCAACTGCCTTTCTCATATTCAACTTTCAATCCCAAAAGAAAAACGCAACGTCAGAAGTTATATATGCTATAATGTTCACAGATGAAAGACATTTTTTGCAATTTATCCAACTGGAAAGCCCGATACGTTAAGGAAATTCCCGGAAAACTTTCCTTTCACTTTCACAGCGACCTGTACCAGCTTTATCGGGAATTTCAACGAGTTTAAATCCAACAAGATGTACTAACATTTTCATCCACGCCATATAATTTTTGTTAGAGATGTCGTTTTCCGTTTTGGGAAATTTAACTTTGCCATGTTATCAGTTTTCTTCCGATACACTGCTATCGTTATCGTAGCATTTCCATTTGGCAAAGACAATAAATCCTGTAATAAAAATGAAATCAGAAATCTCTTGCCCAACTTCCGTCAATTCCATTACGGAATCCATTCAGCACTTCCAGATTATGACATGCTTCTTTGCTTTTAACACTAGTCATTTTATGAAACGAAATAAAGCTTATATAATATACTTATCTAAAATGGTGTATAACACTAAAGAAACTTTTAACTATGAACCTGCCATTTTCACGTTAGCATTGAATGACCCGCTGTAACAAAAGATATCTTTTTATGTCTTCAACTTTCCCAGGTGGTAACACCCATTTTAAAAATATCCATAACTTTATTACTTTCCACGTCTAGTCCGGATAATGAGATTAACTCAAGGGATAATAGTGTCGTAAGATAGCATTTCCACAGGAAATTCTTTTAATGATGCAGTGAAGTTTTTAGCGCCTAGAGCCCAAATGATTCTACCAAAGGAAAATTACTCTTTTCCACGTTTAATTCACATTCATCTTTCCGCTTGACAAGAAAATCCTGATAGTTTCTTTATCCAACTTTTTTGCACCTTTTGAGTACATTATGTATCTCTCTGTGTGTATACACGTTCCTTTCATTCTTTCTTTTGTTTCAATTTATCAAGCTCAAGGGAGATTTAAGAGACATTTGAAAAATTTATTGCTTCTGGGAAGCAATTAAACAGGTCATTTACGCTTCGCACTTCCTTCTTTCTTGCAATTTGAAAGGACAGTGCATTAGCAAAACCAGCTGAGGTCATATGAGCATTATTACACTTTTCTACACTTTATGTTTCTCTCCAAAATGGTCCACACATGTGCAGCAATACCTTTTGTTGAGGTTATCCCAGAAATTGCACAAAACCAGTGCTATCTATATCCCGTGGAATACAATCCCATGAATCTTTCTACACCTTATCCTCCGAAGTAATTTAAAAGAAGCACGACGGTAATAAACAGGCTCACACGAGAATACTTTCTCCTCAGTATAAAAGGAAAAAATACGAATTACGTGTCAAGTTAGGCAGTGAACGAAGTGAGAAAAAGTACAGATATTTACACAGCCAGGGGAAACCCCATTCATTAGCGCTTTTAAACTTATTGAAGAAAGGAAAAAAAACTTCAAAGAGTTAGAAACACTATACATTGAAATACACACAAATTTTTCCTTCCGGAAAGAATTAATTCACGCAGTTAGCATGTATCCCGCAGCAGCTCTCCTTTAATGTGGAATTAGTCACAGAAGAGTGAGCAAAATATGAGTACAGCTTTATTGGCAACTTTTCTCCCAGCAATATAGACAAAACGCTTATGCTTAGTTAGTGTTCTCTACGTATTCGTCTGGCTTGAGTCTTTCTTGTGGAATTAAGAATAATATGCGGATAAATTACGTCGCATTGGTTCGTTGCACTTACACAACTTTACGTTTACTTTACTTTAAGGAAACGAATGTCGTCATTTTATGGTATGCAATACGAGTTAATTTAAATGCGTCACATACGCAAACATACTCCCCTACTTAACCACAAACTGTACACGCAAAAACAACTTTTGGAATTTCAATAATTCCTCTCTGTTTTCTTCTTTGAAAGCATACTTACGCACTCCAACAACTCCTCCATTTTTCTTGAACTCTTGCCTTTTAACTGAAGAAATCTATCTGACGGAGGCTGTATGCATGGAGGCAAACCCTTTTTCTATTGCCACTTTCTAGATAAAAAAGTGAAAGCAGTAATTATTCTTAGTCTCGTTTTTCTCCTAATGCCTCCCTTCCGCATACTCTAAAAGATTCCTTTGGGGTATGGGGAAAATACACTTTACTATTTCTTTTCATGAACCGAATTACAAGACAAAAATAGGAGTTCCACAAGTTCTTTGTCTTTTTCCTCCCATTCCACTTTTTCTTCCCGACGGAAAAGTCTTAATTCTCTGGCTGGATATAAAATGACGAAATTCCACAGAATCCATTTTCACCCGCCTTACATAAAAGACAGCTTGAGGAAGGGTTTTTAACCCTGTGCAAAGCCACACACACAGATATACAAATAACAAACAAGTTTCCTGCTCTCGTGTACATTACTGATTGTAATTGTACTTTAAGCAGTGTTACACGCCCATTGGATGAATAGTAAGCATATCAGCATATGTATAGTAAAACTGCATATTATACATGTCTGTCCAGCTTGTTTGTGTGTACGTACAATCCAACTTTCTTCCATTCTCTTGTAATGCTCTCCTCACCCTCCCTACTTTTTTGTTTATCCTCATTTAAACTTTTCCACACGAACGTACAGTAAAACAAACACAGTCTCGTAAGAAGACAAGGCGACAACTATTACAAATAAAAGAATGAATGGAGCATACACAACTGTAAAAAGTGTATCAAGGAAAAGTAAATAATGTTGTGGAGAAACCAGTGTGAGCTACTCCAAACCAGCAGATTTCACCACCGCCGTGTCACGGAGAACAAGGGGAAATGAACATAACACGCATTATGGGAATTTGAGATTTATACTTAACGTGATTCCTGATTACTATTAGAGCTATTAAGCAATGTTTGTCTTGAAAAATAAATGTTTTTATTCATACAAGTTCCATCGTTTCATCTACAAAAACATCGTTTTTTCTCTGGAATAGTCGGTGGACAAAAAGTCTGGTCTAATGTTGATGAGGATGTTTCCTTTCCAAATAAAAGTATCCAGTTTCAAATGAAATACCAAAGAAAGGTTAGCCACCTTCGAAATTCTTTGGGGAACCGTAAAAAGGGAAAATGCGTATAAACACGTCACGCAACGTTAGCGCTGCAAATGCTTTTTCTTCAGATGAGAGCATTGCCCTATTTCCCCATCCACTCACAACAACTGCAATAATACTTCGTCTTGATAGTTTAAAAGTCTGATATCGTAGATATATTCGAGTTTTTACTTTTTTCATGATCATTATAAGCAAACAACAATCGTTCCTTTTGAAAAATACGATGGAGAAAGTTTTGCGCGTGGCTAAGCGGGGTAAAGGGTCTTCTTTTACGAGGTTCTGTATGACCAGCGCAACATTTCATGACACTTTCCTCCCTCAAGATTCTCATTATCGTCATAGCCTGTCCTCGTCCGGTAATCAAATTAAAGGCAGTGAAAGTGAAAGCGCAAAAAAGAAAAAATTGTTACCGGTTTCATTTAAATATTTCCTGGTCCCAACCCAACTCCCACTGCGTGCATTACAATCTTAAGCACGCTAAAATTAGCTCAAAGTTTTTTATTTCCTTCAAAGGTGTCTTGCTGATTTTTCCCCCGAATAGAGATGGTAAAAAAGGCAAGGCAGAGCGAGAAGCGGAGTTGACCTTGTTCAATTTTTTTTGCTTTTAAAGTATATATATAGGTATCTCATCTTATAAACATATATACGTAGACGGTAGAAATAATCTTGCCCCCTCCATTCCCCATGTTTCACACGGCTTGTGCTCCTACCCCACAAGTACATGCTTGTCTCTCTCCATATATACTTCAAACAATCTGTATCATACTTGATGGTACATTATGGAATAAGAAAAGTGATATTGCAAGTAAAATGAGGAAACTTTCTTCACTTTTTCATACACAAATATAAAGCTCTGCTTCGTATTGCAACTCGATTCTTCTAATAGTCCGGCGGGGCTTTATTCTTTGTAGGAGTTCTTTTTCGTCCATATACAAAACTTTTTTACTCTGTACATGCATGCATACACCCAGGAACAGCGTCTGGCTGGAGCAATCCTATACGTAAACTTAACTACAATAAACCATTCCATATTTTCTACATTATCTTAAGGAAACAGGAGAGAGAGTTGTGTATTTGAGGGCGGGTAGAAAAAGTGGAAAAGCCGAAAAGAAATGTTTAGTTTGGCACCGATAAAAGTTGCTGGACTTTTTAAAACTTGGTTATCCAAACGACACTCGTAGGGCTGCCAATACAATACATATTTTTCCAATCTAGGTACGTAACAAAACACTATATACATTATAACCCCAAAACTTTACTTTTTTCTGTGCGAATCATTCAAAAAGTATAAAATGTACGGAAGAAACCTTTTGACTTTCGTCCTGTCGTCATTATATCCGTAATACGGAGAGTAAGCCACTAACGAGTACAAGAAGGAGTTGAGTGACTTGCAGTTTCTAAAATCCCTGGATGAGAGGAAAGGAGTAATGCAACATATTTACCATTATACTGCTGGCGACTCCTTCTTTTTTTTGGTTTCGACTGTAGATCAAGTATAAAGGGGAGAAAGAGCTCTGTTATTTGCCATTTTTTTGCTTTGAACTTGATAGTCTGAAGATGGCCGTAAATCCTTCGTAAATCCTTTTCCATTTTATTAGGTTGGCTTCCCTTTTCTCAACAACTATCGTCCCACAGTCGTAAACATTTCTTCAACTAAATTTCAGCAAGGAAAGGGCAGAAACACCAAAGAATACGGTCCCAACTGACGTTTGCTTCAGAAAAAGTATTTCCAGGAAGAAAGGGAACAAGAGAAAATGGTCTTGCGTGTCACTTGTTGTTACTCTACACTGGCCTAATGGTAAGTGATAGTAATTTATTTGGTAAATTTTCTTTGTGTTCTTCTGAGCAAATTCAAAGGGGATTTC
This sequence comes from Dicranocentrus wangi, assembly GCA_036850665.1. NCBI lineage: Eukaryota > Metazoa > Arthropoda > Collembola > Entomobryomorpha > Entomobryidae > Dicranocentrus > Dicranocentrus wangi. The sequence goes on along the minus strand of JAANSN010004972.1, from coordinate 5,797 downwards.
AACTTGTTAATACTAATGAACCAAGGATTGTTGTGTATTGTTGGGAACGCGGATACAGCGGAAGTAAGTTACGTCTCATTTTTTGTTCTTCCTTACTTCATTTATTCAACGAAGGAAACTGACTTTGTTGCCATTTCGATAAAATGACGGAGCTTTCATTGTAGTAGTTAGTAGTACATCGTATTTTTTCGATACGCCAACACAATATGAGTGCCAAGAGTGCCTTTCTCAGAAACGACCTTGTTAAGGGCGAGTCTCAGAGAATTTTGTTACTTCTAGCTTCCAGATGTGTACCTGTATGTTGACTAATCGATTTACAAATCAATACCTACTCTACCGATCTTGTGTATAATCCCGTCATATTATTTCGGTGAGTAGCAATTCCCGGATTTGTGATCATCATCCGTTCAGAAAGTATTTGGCTTTGGGGAATTGAAATTAAAAATATCTTGTTGGGCAATAATCGAGTTATACATGCCACTGGCTTTGGAGACTAAAGCGGGGTCGTATAAAAGGAAAAGATTATCAAAAAGTTGACTATACGACAGTTCTTCAAATTTTCCACTTGTCTGAGGACGAAGTTCTCAATCCAAATTTGTTATTCATGGAATGTCCTCATGTAATCTTGTAGGTTCTTAACCTTCATGGTCGCATAGTCCTTATTAATGGTATGCATTAGCTAGCGATGATATAAAAACTCTATTCATGAAAGGTTGACATGCGTGTGGATGAAAGGAGGCTAAACGATGACGCGTTTCCAAGAAAGGTGGATACTGTGAAGAGAAAAAAGTCCTTCGTTTCCAACGACAAGCACATTTTGAAAATCGCATGACATGTCTGAAGGAACAGGGAATTTGTTCGCTGTGCCATGACATAAACTCTTTAAGTTGTACCCATGTGAAAGATGTCATATTTAATGTGAAATACTAACGAGTTGGTCATACATTTTTGCGAAATGATCCGACAGGCAAGGAATTTCCTATAAAGTCTACAAATGCCTCAGGTAAAAAATAAGTCCTGTTCTTGGAGTTTATACACAATACACACCTAGACCTATAAGCTATATGATGGCGCCATATTTATGTAACACTTTTAGCAAGTTGATTAGTCTGAGGATCAAAAGACAGGCTTTATTATTAACCCGTACTAGTTATACATTCTGTTTAATTTATTTATGGCTTGTTGCATGTTGGTGGAAATAATAACAAGAACAAGCTCACGCGCTTCCCTTTTCCTTCCTACACGTGACGTGTGAACTGAATGATAAAATTGCTCGCGTAAATCGAAAGTTGCTAGTTGCTACCCTCATTTTCGCTGATATTCCTATTGTCTCACTGTAGGATTTAATTTTGAACTGTTATTATTTCGCTAAACAGCTACTGTCGCTGGATCGTGGAAATGAGAAATATAATTAGTGAAATAATAGAAGTTCTTGCCCTTTCATGTAGAAACATATAAAAATAACAAAACTACGCCTTGTTAGGTATAACTCTGATGCAAACCGTGGCCCTGAGGGAAAGCAATAACGACGTTTTTATTGTTTACTTTCCAATTTGTTTTCCAGCTGGATGATGGCATGAAAGCAAGCGGAGTGAAAACAAGTGGAGAAATCGTTACCTACGTATATATTTTATTTGTATTTCACAACGGGCAACGTTCTATATAGCAAATAAGCTTTGCAATATCCGTAATCCATATCGAAATACTATATTTGGCTTGTTTAAACGTATTTTCGTTTACGAATCTGAAAAGCACATACCTATTCACCGACCGTCAAACTCCTTCTTAGTTTTTAAGGAATTGTATTGTATCTTATTTCCCTACGGACATGCACTGCTGTTGAGTGCTTCTCAACCATATTGGCAGTTTTGCATTTGGAATTTCTGCAATTTTGAGTGCAAGTGTCACCGTTTTTTAGTCGCAGACAATACGAATGCCACTTCTACATGAAATCAGCAAAACGTGATTTGATCTCACTTCATACACTATATTCTGTCATATTTTCAAATGTTCAACTCTCGGGGCAAGAGCTCCTTACGACTAGTGTACCCCAAAACCGAAGCAATATATATCAGTCAAATGGCGCTCAAGATGGCTGTCGAGACGAACAGGAAATAGTGGAACATTCAAAAACGCAAAAACCCTACCCTAATGGGTCATTCAGGGTATATCTGACAGATTTATGATGATTTAAGAAAAAAATACAATGTAGTCCCTGCCTCTTTGTGTTGTATCCACTTCGTACTCCCCGAAAATGCAGTTGCAATGTTGCAAAATCTTTATATAAGCTATACACAGTGAAGCACACGCAGACATGAAAAATGAGTGCTAAATAACAAAAACATGATAAATGCCTTATTTTTTTTATATATAATACAACACATTCGGATTCCGAATGAAAAACACCGCGCGGCCACGACATGACCACGCCACTCTCCCGTAATAAGTATTTATTGTTTGGTATGAAATACTGACGTGAATCGCCCTTATCCATTAAAACTGCGAGAGAAAATTGGGGAAACGGGAGGAAAACAAGGTACATGCCTACGATTGTTTATACAAAAATCCGATTTATTTCACTATTTTAAGCGTTCCCGGATAACTATACAAGATTATAGCTTAAGTTTACCCTGTCTACCTTCCACTGTGCACTACAACGCATAATAATATCATTAAGTTCAAGTGTGTTATTGTGCTGACAAAAAAATTACAAGGCACAAACAAAACTATTTTTTTTCAGATTTTGGGAATCGTGTATTTTCAACTTTCTCTCGGTTTAACGTGTAATTCTTAAGGTATTTTTCTGTATCTTCTATATGTACAATTCAGAGGAATTATGGTATAGAATAGAAATCGAACTATATTTACTGAAGCAAGCAATTCAGTAAACTTATTTAGGTTATTGAAGGTGTATGTATACCAACTAAATGTTATAAAAGGTGTCATTCTGTAATATAATGATTATAGTGGAAAAGTACGTGTAGGCGTAGGCGTGTAGGTGCATACATACAGGGTTGAATAGCGTATTACAATTACCCTTCCACTTTCATTCAGAGCTTGTCTCGCAACATTGTGAAGGTTTTTTTTTTTATATATGACGACTATTATTACAACACTTGAATACAACTCAACTCCTTTCCACCTGTCACTAATAATGATTGATTGTTGGTGAGCAAACATGGGAAGGTGTTTCTCCACAAACATTTATTGTGCAAGTGTGCTTTTTCCGTTTCATTTCAAGAACTCTCTACTCAAATATTTTCCGAGTACAATGTGTATGATGTGTATGGAGCGACAGGAGGTATAGGTACTACAGTTTCACTAGGGAAATTTCCGTTACCTTTCACTCAGTCGTGGAGGGAATATCCTGTACTGGCTTGGATGATGGGTTGAAATAACTATAAAATGTTGTAGTTCTTGGATTATCGTATAGTCTAGACCGTGGTATAGATTATGTAATCCGGTTGGCTGAGGGGCATCCAATAAATCTGTAAAATAGAAAAAAATATTGTTGACTTTGCTGTTGTTACCTCCGCTAGATTAGTGTATTGTTTGCAGTACAAACGAAACCACAATGGGATAAACGGGATATGATGTGTGTGTATTTTCAGAAGGCCATGAAATATATAGAATTTAGTGTTGCCGATATTTCTTCAAGTGCCCGAGTTTACCTCGACTTCCGCTTCCAAAATTCTTATCTTTTAAAAACACAAGTATCCGCAGCGCTCAGCTAGTCATCATCATCAGCTGGTTTGGAATGTTATAAAATAATTTGTAAGCGCAGGCAGACACGTGTAATGTGTTTTTAAACTTTCTTCACACATTCATCCATCAGGATAGTTTTCACCAATAATCTCTCTCTCTCTCTAGTTAGTGCTACTAAACACGTAATAAAAATGACCCATGTACACAAACCATGTCATTGCATCTTAAAATGGTTCAAATACAACTTTTTAAGATTATATTGTGCACAAAACAGTATTAGCAACTCCGCACATTTCCTTGTTGCACTAGCCTACTATGTTTACTCTCTGAATGACAAGTGCTTTTTACTTGACTGGAGATGACACGCCAACTGCCAAGTCCCAAAAGTCGAGCGTGTCCCAAAATAAAAGCATAGTGGCCCGTTATAAAAAAACTGTTGAGACACAAACAAGCTAAAAAAAATGGAAAATTCTTCTTCTTCATCATCATCATCATCATTCTCCCCCAGAGGCAGTGAAAGGCAAACAGAGGCTATTAAGAAGTGTACGTTTTTAGCCCTTGTGATTGTTCCCCGCTTGGCCTAACGTCTCAAGCACTTTTCCTCTAATAGACAGACAACGACACGACGGCAGAACATCAGCCAAAAATGTCTTGACAGGAATATGGTCCGCACAAATATGCATTGGCAAATCACATTATTGTATACTGCAGTAGTGAAAAGGACAGTTATATCCATGTCCAGAGTGAAAACCCCCAGAGAACTCTCTCACTCTCTGGCAGACCTCGAAACTCGGGAGTGAGCCGGGTGAAAGTGAAACCGCAAAAGGGAAGCAATTTTTTTCTCGTCTGTTTTTCATTATGCATACAGTAATAATCATAACAGACCGAGTGAAAAGAAAAAAACTGGGGAAAACGAAAAAAACTTTACTGTTGTAAAACTTGCTTGGCTTTTCCCACGATTTAAGCTTTTCCCCCCAGCAAAATGATATGAACACTTACTCTGATTCCTGGTGGGTAGGGAAAGCCTATTAGGAACTGAAAGTAAGAATTCTTTTGTATTCACTCTCCTCTAAATGCCCTTCTAGTGCAATAAGTGTGCGCACAAAAATTCTAAATGCAAGCAGTATGCCTTTGTGGGAATGTAATAATATAAATATGTATGTAGCCTAGCTGGTACTTGTTTTTAGGTGAAATTCAACAATATTCCATGCTAAGCTTACATCATCACAGTTTTCCCTCTTTGTAATAGTTTCCTTTCGTTTGAAACCGCGTGGGGAATGATCCCCTGCTTATAAACGTGCAGGTTTTCGTAAGAATCCTGTGTAAATCCCACTTCATATATTATATCTCTTACCCACTTTCACCAAAAACCATTCACTCGCCACGGGTGGTTCTTTTCTTGAGTAAAAGCAGAAACAATTTATCTTTTCGGGAAATCATAGGAGAAGTATAGAGCAAAGTGAAAATACATTTGTTGCTGGATCTGCTATGGTGGCAGGCGATAAGTTATTTGATGAAGGAGCAAGACGGAAGTAGGAGGAAGGGCAAGGAACTCATTTTCTTTCGTTTAGCCATGTACCCCCATATATATATATATTCTTCCGCAGACAGAATTTTGCCTCTAGCAGCAAATTAAAGAGGGGGAATGATGGCATTCATATGATTTTCTTGTTGTGGTCCAAAACAACACCTTTTAGTAACGCACTCTACTAAAAATCCCTAACCACATACGTTAGTCCTCGCTTTTAATATGGATTCTATGCACTTCTATGCTATGTCACTTTCTATGCAGAATGCTGAATTGTCAGTTTGCCTTTCTAAATATCTAACACGATTGATAATTTTACCACGGAACATTTATTAACGGAATATTTTATTTATCTCGTCTTTTGTCTTAAAGCTGTATTCTATTTTTTTTAAACGAATGTAAATGCTGACTTGTGTCATATGCATAACTGCCTCTACGTGAGGGAAGCATTTTGACAATAAACTATTCTATTACCACCCAGACCATAGAATAATGTTCGCTGTCCCAAACGCGATTTTGAAAAAATACATACAATTTTTCTTGTATATAGACTTTGTTCTTTTC
>JAANSN010004971.1:0-13530 GCA_036850665.1 Dicranocentrus wangi | reverse complement strand
AAAGTTTATAAATGTGACATTATTCACCTGATTTCGGTATCCGTGTGATTTGATTAAGAAGGCTAAAAACGAGAAAGTTAGTGTCTATTGAGTTTGTTTTGTTGACATATAGAATAGATAGACGTACGTAACGTATGCGCAAACGTCAAACGTAGACCTTAACATTCAACATTTGCATTTGGCGACGGTCGTTCCTTCGTAATGTAACATAATTAGAATCAGTGTGTTTAATTATTATTAGTCTGCCTGCGGTGGACTATAACAGTTAGCAAGCGTTAGTCAGCAGCGTATAATGCCAATAGTATGTAGAACGGAGTACGGACGGGTAGCTGCTGGAGCAAGCGTGTCAGTCACCTGTTAAAATTACGGTCAGCAATAAAATAATAGTCAGCGTTCTTCAGACTTGTGTATGTAGGTATGTATATGTACATGCACATATTTATGTTTCATGTACATCAATTGTCGGTGTCCGGTGTGGTGTCAGTGGTGTGGTGTTCGTGTTGACATATTCATCATTTGAGTAGCTAGCTTTGTTATTGTTAGTGATTGTAGCTACTAAACTAACTAAACTGTTACATTAAGTTAAACTAACGGGGGTGCGGGTGGTAACTGGTAAGTGCGTAATCTATGCTAATGGCTATTGTATTGTATTTTGTATTGTATTGAGAATAGTATAATCGGTAATTAATATGGTAATTGCTTTTACTTTGCAGATTCGAAGTTAAGAGACCATCAAGCATCACGGACACCACCGCGCACCGGATCAGGTCACAAAAAGGCGAAGTAAAGGTGAAAGGTTGACTATCTCCAAAGAATTTCTAGAACTTACAATATACATCTTTTTGCAAAATCGGCGAAATCGCGCCTCTGGAGGACTGGAATCATTACACATTAACACAACTACGGATATATAGATCAGGTGCGTAATAATTACCTATCTGCTGTTAGTATCGTATTTCCGCAACGCGTAACGTAAACAAAATTGACTTTTACTCTTGACACAAGTTGGTTTGGTTTTATACAGTGCATATTTTTCCTGTGGTTTAATATTATATTTTTGTTTATTTCACAGAAATTATATAAATGAACCAGCCGACGTGAGCGAGTAGCAGGTCCGAACATAATCGTCCGCCGTAGTAGTTTTTTATTTCTACAAGCCTTAACTTATATCGAAAAGAATTTAATTAAGAAACGATTAGAAGTGTAATTCTAATTCCAGAGTTTGGTTGGATTGCGCATGTGTAGCAGTTAGTATGTGTGGGGTTATGTAGGAATTAATAATATATAAATTAGAAAAAAAGATCGCGAATGAGCACTGACTGTAGCTATAGCTGTGCGGAGCAATTAGGATTTGGGGTTGTTGCTGATTCAAATTGATTGCTGGAGTTGTTAATTGTCTATTTCCAATATTATTGGCCAGCTGTGCTTTAGTTAATGTAAAGTGATGGTTAGAAAACGGTGTGGATCTAATTGTAGCTTGTCTTTGAACTATTTTGCCAATTTTCCAATTGCGAATTTTAACTCTGTAATAAGTCTTCAGTATTCAAGTTATAATTCAACCATATTGATGGTTACATCAGGTCTTTCTGCGTGTAAACAAGCCATCTATTAACGGTAAGTTTTATTTTATTTCAATTAATTTTATTTACGATTATTGAATAATGGAGAGGATTGCATAAACGTTAACAGGATACCACAATTAGGACACTGCAAAGTGCAAATTGTAAATATAACTACTAAAGTATCTAGTAAGTGTCGTAGAATGCAATGGAAAGTACTGCACTAGTAAAGTTGTGATGTTGTCAGTTTTATTGGTGGTCAGGGTGGTTTTACTCTTTTCTAACATCAAATTATATCGGTTTGATTCTCCTTGACTGCATTTAAAACCTAATTTTTGCATAGTAGGATTTGATTTGAGTGAGATTAGTTTATACATAGGTTATTACGTAGTATGGAGAATCTAGTTACATTCAACATTGATATTGATTACAATTTACAATCACAGATTTAATCTGTTGGCCGTGTATGTAGTAGTAGCAATAAGTTGAAAACGGTTCAACTTTTTGAAATTCTGTTATTAGCAATTGGTTGTACTGTTGTACACAAGGGCAAATATACTAGAATATTCTCAAAACGGTTGTATATGACCATAGCTTGGCGGAAAATGTTTTTCAGGAAAATCGGGTGACCAGAACCATATCAAATGTCAACCCATAACACGCAAATTTCTCGGAAACGGAACAAGTTTTTGGTTTATTATTTGGTTTCATCAAGGTAGCTACGGTGTATCGGGGAAAAAATAAGGTATCCGAGGTCGTCGGTTAAAAATTTTAAAAGTCTACGGTCTTTATCTCGCTCTTATTATTATTATTATTATTATTATTAAGTTTTGGTTTCAATTTTTCGTCGCTGCAACTGCAGTAAATCTCCCATATCACCAGTTTTCCCCCTAGTCACCGCTAGCTAGTTCTAGTTATTCTCAATAAAATAAGTAGAGTGCCACTTTGACCTATAACGTTTAAAACCCAACGCCGCCACGCCGTGGGTTTGAGATGCTTCCAATCTAGTTGCCTCCTACACATCTATTCTGTCTTCACATTTACTATTAATAGGCTTTCTGAGGAAAAATTACATTAGGATAGAAGACAGAATTTACTTCTTTTTAGAAATATGTAACTGAATTTTCATGATCTTGAAATGAATACAGTAGATATGTAGATAATGTGTTCTTGAATACTCTTTGGGCAATACATGTCAACATATCGTTGAAATCATTGATAGATTCTTTTTAAATTGTTTCATTTATGTTATACGACAACCCTATAATTGTGCTTTGGATTTGTGTAACACGATATTTCCTTCATTTACCCCCATCCAGTTCCACATGAATTATTAGTAGAATTAGTTGTGTGCATTCTTGGAAATGCAACCTATAAATCGATTGATTTTTTCCTATAAGCTAGCACTCATTGTCATGCATATACCATGAAGTCAGGTCTCAGAAGGAGTAGAATATTAGAAGCGTTGTTCTTCAGAGTGAGTTTGACCATGGTTGACAAACAAAATGTCAATTAAATTTGGGAAAAGTTGTTTGTTTTAAGTCAGTCAATCAGTATTGCCTAAAGGATGGCTTGTCATGCCATATGCCATAAATGAATATATTTAGTAGTGGCGTGACTGTGGTAGTTAGTTGTGTTGTGTTACACTTACACAATGCTTCTATTATTTTGCAATATCATTCTATGATGAACAGTGATGACTCGGTGAAAGTTGAACAAAATATGCTTGACTCAAACCTGCTTCCTTTAATTGGTTCATTCACATTCATTGCCTGAAGTATTTTAGGAAGCGATGCTAAATAAAAGCTAGACTTTGGAAAAATGCTTGTAAGTGAAGCATAGATGCATTGTCGTCAAGCAAGCGGCTTCGCTTGTAGGACACAATTATAAGGAGACGGAAAGTGCATTGATACAGGTTGGAGACTCCCTTCCCACAGTTGCTTTTGCCTTTATCGTCGTATATAGTTGTAGTATACTGAGAAAATCAAATATAAAAAGCTATTCTGAATATTATGTTGTGTGCACACATCAGGGACATATTCAATCCACTCTCATCCATGTATTTCTGTCATCTTCGTTGCTGAAAATAATTGCAGCTGGCTTCACTGGTTCCTTCCTGTGATGCTTCTTGTGCATAATGATATTGGACGGGGCTAATTTTTTTTAGTTAGGAGTGACGACCAGCATTTTATAGATACTGAACGGTTGATGATTCATGCTCTACTACTACCGAGAAAATTTGCCGACAACAAGCAAACCTCAATAATGTACTTCTACATGGTTATTATAAGTACGTGTTAAAGCCATGCGTGCACAGTGTGAATGTACGAACCGAACGTGTGCAGCAGCATAATGTACTGCACATTAGTGCATATATTTTTTCTGTGAATACTGTTGTTACTGGCGCATCCCTAAAAAACGCCTTCCTTGTACATGCATCCATCCAGCTATTAAACGAGTATCCGGCACCATGCACCTTTACCTCTGACGTTATAAAGCAGATTCTCTGGAATTATGCTTGATGGAAACTATAATTACACAGTGCGGAGTTATACACATGTAAGCTTGCACATTTAAAAAACTTGCTTGATGCTCTTGCACTTCTTGCATCACATATCACATCATTTACTCTACTATACACATCAGGAGAATATTATGCTTGTCTAGCTTTTCAGACGCTGTCCTCCATATACAAAACTTGTGCTTATTTTGTTGTTGTTAAGTGCAAAGAATGGACAACTCTGCCGAGTACAAGGCAAGAACGGATGATGCAAAAACACAGAAAGAAACATCACCTTATGAAACCTTCCTGTGTGAGCATGAAAAGATGCATTCTCCACAAATGAAAGTCTATTGCATTGCAGTGTCTACATAGTCTACATCTACATATATCCGATTATATCATAGTGGTGTCGTAGAGGCATACTTTGGTTAGAATATATCGAGATAGGAGAGCCAGACTAGAAGAAAAGCGACCGCGAGGTGAAGGCAGGCTTTTGACTTTTCCGTGACGAGGCTCGTGATCTTCCGACACCGCAATGGTCAGAGAAGAGACGCTTCAGTAGTTGAAAAGTTTAGTAGTCAGTCAGTAGTAGCAGTTGCACATATTCACATACATACGTACATACTTTCATATACATATAATACATACATAGGTACATAATATTATATTTTCACTTGGGAGAGGTATTACATATTGGATGTAAATCCACGAAGATACTGACAGACAAACCGTGCTTACGGTTAGGTTGAATTAAGCTTTTACCGAACTCACAAGACACTCGCATCTTGTGAGGAAAAATCGCGTCGTTTATTAGCCCCTGTCCGTATACACACCTTCAAGATGTGCTGTATTTATAAAATATCAATTGCATTCTGTAGAATGAATACAAGTACAATCTAAGAATAAGAATACAAAATTGTATGCTAACGTATCTAACGTCTAGGTTTTTTCTTAGGCTGGTGTGATATGTACCTGGAAATTTACGTATTTATGCAGGTATATACGCATAGGTACTATAAGTTAACATGAAAAGAATGAGATCACAGGCACAGTCGCAGCCTTGGTATTCTATGGTTAAATTGTAATAGGTATCTACAACTGCTCGTGCTTATTAGTCGATAAAGGTATGTATATGCAGATGAAATAAGTTTAAATGCTGTCCTTTAGCTTCTTGCCTGTCGGGATAGAATGCACCACCAATCTTTTTCAGTGTTATCCAGCAACATCATCACACTGAAAGAAGGAGTAGTTTCATTTTTAGTGACACGTTTCTATTACTCTGTCCGTATCTTTAATATAGTGTACTGTGATAATGCATCTCTTTAGCGAGAGAGACAGAGAGAGATGTAGGTGTACCGAGAGGTTTGCTGCATGCATGATTATTATGACTATGACTACTCTTATGCTGTGAAGCTGTGATTCTTGTCGAGAACTGGTGTGGTGTACTACTCCTCAATTCTCTGAGTGAAATTGATAGTGAGACGTTGCATATAGCAGAACGAAAATTTATGCATGTTGTAGAAATGATATGTTAATATATACCTACATTGGATTGGAATATACATTATGGATGGATGTGGATACAGAAATATACTGAATATGTTGGAGCGGAGTATCTTATTGAGAAGCAGAATCTTTATGATGTATGATTAAGTTTCTGCACTTTACATTCATATGCCTCGTTTGTAATTTGTATACACTACATTGAATTGAATGCTTCCCTTTTATGTCCGCTCGTATGTAGCTGTGTGGGACGGCGTGTGTAGTAGTGGAAGTTCGAAGATCTCTCGCCGCACACAAACAAAATTTTACTCGTTTTATGACTACTATACACTGCGGGAGAGGTAGATATCCATATCCACATGTGTACATATTTTATGCACATTCTGCCTGCACTCTGCAGCAGTGAACTCATAGGGGCATTTGGGCATAGTATGTATCAGGGGAGCACATATATATTTCTGTGTGCACACATACCCATAAAAGCTGAGAGTACATATGCAGTAAGTTAAGGATATGTATATTTGGGATCCCACTACAAAATACACATGCAGCACAAGCTACTCTTGCAGAAACAGTTTGTACTTTTGAGAATAATTGTAAGGAGGTTTCTCACAGGCTCGTGTGTTACCGAGAGCAAGTCCTATGTAAGATTGTGCACAATAGAAAGCATGGATACAGTGGATGTTGAGCTCTTGGCGAGTTGTTAGCTTGGTGAGGATAGGGTGAAATCGTGGAGGGGCGGTCATACTTAGCCACCACGAAGCCTTCTTCCAACACTGTGCACAACTTTTGAGGGATGCTATGACGTTGTTGAGCTCGTCTGGGGTTGTCTTGGGTGTGCTGGGTGGCAGTTGCCAGGCCATTTACATCCTTTCTACGCACATCAAAACAGACTAAGTTGAACCATCTTTCGGGCGAACGAACGCTAGCAACAGAATACCATCAAGCAAAGCATAACAAGCTTATCCATAATATCTGTTTAGCTGGGTCTGGTTCTGGTAGCTAGGCAAGAAGGCGATGATGATGATGATGAAGCATTAGGAACCCTCCGCTACATAGTACACAACTCTGCATTCTGTATTGACTACAGTATCTCCGTTTGAGAGACCCAGGTCGTCGCTGATTTCACGTCCCAACTAAATCAACTCCGAAATCAGTGAAACCACACGCAGTAATCCTAATAACATTTAAGCATTTAACTTTCTGGAGAAAACTTTCCACTGAAGGGATTTTCTAGTTCCTAAATGTAAATGTATTACTGTTTGATACAGGGAAAGGCTGGTGGTGCTCGCTCACCAAACATTCTATTCTAAGCTACCATCATCAGCTGTTTCACAGGATCTCGTGTTTTAGGTATTGTTGATGGAAAGTGTAATTAATTACACTAATTTCGTACAGATTATACATCTGGACATTGTTATTGATATTCTCTACCCTCGTGCGAGTAGCTACTGCCGATTAGGAAGCTGTTCCGGGTGCTCCAGTGAATTGAAATACGTGAATCAATAAATCCTCGGAAAATAAGACTGGTTCTTCGCAGAAGCCAACAATATTTAATTAAAATGTAGAGTTTGCTTAGTTAATTACGGCTAAGTGTTTTTGCTGCCACGCTGCTGTGTTCATTCGTGCTGCGAAAAAAGCAGCCTACTTCAGTTTTCAAAGACTGGTTACATAGTTGTTACGCAGACTGTTTTGGTGAAAGAAGGAGAGAGAAAATCTGTGTGGTGAGGTGATCATCTTGTTGGTTCATCTGGTTAATGTGGTGTGTGACGTGTGATAGAGAGAAAGCATTGCGTATAGTGCATATAGATACATATATACATAAACTTACATCATCCACACTATTTGTATTGTATTTTGAAAAGCTCTTGTAATTCGTGAAAGAAACTGAATTCAGAATTTTAGATTTTTAGTAGTTATCTGTGGTATTCCTACCAAAAAAAAGAAAGATATTTTCCGAAACACATCGTTTACAACGATTTTAAGCTAGTCATTTAATCCTTCGTAAATATTTTACCCAACTACATTATTGTTGTTTACCCCACTGCTGGATTTTCGTTTAAAACGGAATTTTCTCGCTCTTGCAGGTAATACTACATTTTAATTTTATGTCATAAATGGAGTGAAAGTTCACAGTTTTTAGTGTATTGTATATTGTATGCATATTAACGAAGGACAATTTGGACAATGATGAATAAGCTCATCCTACGTCCAACGTACCATAATTACAAGGTGTTGGTACACTATGTGATCCTTGATCCTTACATATTTTTGTACGTATGGTTCTGGTGTAACAAATGTGGAATGGCAATATTAGATTGCGAAAGAAAATATGATATTCCGCTGATCATAATTGTGTCTGTGTTGACGCTATTATTGTAAATTAGTTTGGGTGTGTTTTTGTTAATTTTCAGAATTGCTATTTATTTGGTGGTGGAAAGCAAGCTAGGGTAGTTTTAGAATTGGCGTGCGAAATTTTGTGGAAAGTGGATTGCAATAGCATGAAGCTAGTAAGGGTGCTCGTGCTCACTGTCAATGTAGAGTATCAATATTCTCAGCATGGTATTGGAAAAGTCCTTGTTGCAAATGCAATTTAAAAATACTCTACAGCTATTTAAAAAAAGTAATAATAAAGCACCCTGTATATGCATGCAATTATTTTTACAGTAATTTTTACAGTAATTTAATTTGTAGCGAATGCAGAATGCTTTTTACAAAATAATTTGTTTTCCGTGAATATGTCATATCAAGGCGGTTGTCTATCCGTGTTTGCATTTTTTGTAAGTAGCAAATTCAACGCGCTGGCGACAGCATGTAAACCTTTGTTTTTATCATGCGCTCCTCACTTCCTGGCCCTGAGCAATAGTATGCATTATTTTCATTAATTTTGAATTAGTAGGTTGAATTAATGGGTAGACTATAGAAATTCGAGGCACGGTTTGCTGCATTACGTTTACCGTTATGTTTTGATTTAATTCGTAAGATGTGTATGTTATGTTTTACTTTTTCACTTGACCATTGAAGTATTTATTATAAGTTAAGTAGCATTATAATCAAGGTTATGGAAAGGGTTATACTGAGAATTCTGCAGTTTAGCTCCTTGATTATAATTCCCAATTGATTAACCCTTGAAGCATTTCAACCTTATTGTGAAATATCCCTAAAAATTATATCTTCCAGAATTTCGACTATGTAGACTCGACTATGGCTAGATTATGCAGAATCTATCCAATTTTGTATTTTAAGTACGAAACAGGTATTTTTTGGTTCGGTTCTCACAAAGAGAGTTGAGATTCCGTTTTTGCCTTACAATAAACCCTGCATTCCTTCCTAATCTTACTCCATATAAAATATTGTTTTAAAAATGAGAGGATTCCGGTTTGATGAATGAATGAAATTCTCATGATCTACAACTCTCAATTGAAAGAGCTAAGAACCAGAAAGACGATCAATGACTTTGAATGAAATTCTTGTATATGAAATCATTCGCGAAACGTTGCCTTGCAGTGCCGAAGACCTTTTTAAGATCAGGTTTGGTGCGCAGATGTAATCCTAAGATAATAATTGCATTGTTGTATATACCCTGGTTGTGGTTCACTCATCTCTTCTCACCCGGTCCCGTCGAGAAATTCTAATTCTTAATGTATGCTGATTGGTCTCGATAACATGTAATATGTTATGCTAATCCATACATTGCATATAGTATTCAATATAGTATTAGTGCACGAATAATCACACGTCCATCCTCCATACTCATCTAAAAAGGAGCAATACATATCTTGATAATTTTTTAGTAGTGCTGCGGTGTACCTTTTAGAAAGATGCGCATAAGACGAGCGAACTTCTTACACTGACGATAAGAACAAGTTTTATGTCTTTTGTGACGACGAACCATGCTTGGTTAGGGATTTTGTCTTGAGTTAGTGACGCACGTCAAAGTTCAAGGTACTCTCAAGGTTGTAAGCAAAGCTTGTTTAGTTTTATTTTATTTTCTAGCAAGTCAGGACGATCTCACAATATTATTTAGTAAAGATTCGTAATTATCTGGAACTGAAACTCTACAGCTACTTGTTTTTTTCCTTCATTATTATTGCCATCAAAAAGTGTGCAATATATATGTTACTTTAGGTAGTTATGCATAACCTACCTAAACAGAGTGGCCTCTGGCTGGAGTGAATCAGTATTGCGTCCACATGAATCATCATATAGCACTACTAGTGCTCGCAAACGTGTACGGCATCGTCATGCCACAACGTAGTTACGGAACGGAGGATGATTGTATTGTGATCATGATCATCATCATGATCACATTTGTTGCAGGATCTCGCTCCTCTCGTCCTGTAGTTCCCTCTCCTACGTACGTACGTATATCCATATCCATCCAGCCAGCGCAGCAGGTAGGCATATGTGATGTGCATGGTTGCAAATTGCGATCTTGGATAAAAGAGTAGGTTATGGTAAATATGGTGGTTGGATCGATGGAATGCATTTATTATACTGGCGATACGATGTGCATTGTGCATCTGTGAAATTAACTAGAAATCCTAGGAAGGCAAGGGGTGTGATGCTGCAAGGAGTTTACGTTCACGACTCACACATTTTCTTATTCATCCAGTAACCTACGGTTTTTCGTGGAAATTTTACGTGAAAGGAGTGACCACTAACGGCTAAACAATGTGGTTTTAACAATGAGCACATAAAGAATTTCAACGTAGAGCATTGGGTTGAAATTCAATGGCTGGGTTGCAGCGTTGACATTGTAAAAGGCTTGCCATGTTCGTAATTTTGCATTCTTTTCGGGATTCTCCCAAAAGATAGGGTTGTTTGGAAAATATCGGTCCTTTCGGCTTTCGGGTTAAGGTTTAAAACATATATTAAATTATTGGGTGTGAAGTGAAGGTGGAAAAGTCGCAGTGAAACGAGAAGTTGGTATTTAAGATACCTAATATACTGAAATTTGTAAGAAAGTATTTGCATAAAAACCATATTGCTTTTATTTATTTGCAGTTTTCACTCGCGCGGAGACCTTCACCTAAAGCCAAATCACACACCTCACGTGGATAAAACATTCTGACATTTAAGCACGTGTGAACAATTAAATTGGAGAAAATTAAGAAAAACAATGGTGTGTACTTATAATTATTAGTAGTTCATCAAAACCAGTAAACATTCGTTTGCATATCAATCGACTAAAGTTTACAGTGTGGCAATCAATTGTTCAAAAAAGTGAAAGCGGTAGAAGTGGTGAAAAGTGAAAGCTAATTTCCTTCACTGGCATATTTGTAGCAAAATTTAAATATCCAATTAAACTGAAAATCGCCATCTGATCTCGTTTGTCAAAAGAACCATATACTAATTAGTATTAGTGGTAACAAAGTGACAGTTAGTGAGACTTTCGACAGCCAGTCCAAGAAGCAAAAGGCGAAAGTCTCATTCCACACTTTTCACGCAAATGATTCCATGGTTGTGTTGACCGTGGATAACCAAGTGTATAAGGCCATGGATAGCACCATTCTGGTGCACGCCAAACGGCCCGATCATGTGGCATTCGAAACACGAGCAGATGGCAATCATGGAAGTGGAAAACAAAAATAAAGGTAATAAACATTGAGTTTTCTATATCTCGAAATGAGTTGATTTGGTTGGGGACTTTCCGATATTCGATTAGTTTCTGAAACATTTAGTTAAAAATCTGGACAGAGTTAAATCAAAGCTGCAGAATCTGTTTAAAGCGGAAATTCTCGGGAGTTTGTATGGCCACGTGCCAAAGGTTGTCGAACCTATTCTTGAGTGTGTNGCGGAAATTCTCGGGAGTTTGTATGGCCACGTGCCAAAGGTTGTCGAACCTATTCTTGAGTGTGTCACACGGACAAAGAGTATTCAGTGAAAAGTGGTATATACGACTTAAAAGACACGGGTTAGCTGGGAGAAATCAAATCATTGGCTTAAGCTTTCCTATTTTTATGTGGTTTTCAGCTTTCTATGTAGTGTGGTATTTGCTTGTACATTATACCGTATTTATTTGGACACCTTTTTCTAAAAGTGGGAACGTTGACGTGTTCGTGATTTCATTGTTCAATTAATCGACTCAATACTTCTGTGAAAAGTTACGTGATTTTGGGGGCGGTATTCTTTGTCGGCATAATTGAAATTAATTGATGTATTGTTTCTTTCACAGGAAATGGTAATGCAGAACTGGGAAGTAGAGTTCGTGGCCCAGGCGCTCCATTGTATGGTAGAATAGTACCAGAAGAACAGCTAATGTCGATGGCTGGAGGCTGTAGTGTTACCTTAGGACCTTCTAATGTTCTTGGAATTATGGGAATGGCTGTCCATACTAATCCAGGAAATTCAGGACTTATGAACATGGCATCAAGTAGTTCTGCGTATCCGCCTCAATCAGGAGTGAATATGAACTTAAATCTTGATTCTAGTGCGACAAATTCAAGTGTAGCTTCTAATAGTGTTGCCGATATGCAGGCTATGCAAGCTAGAATTCCCAAAACATTTCGTGACCCGTCTACGGCCCCTTTACGAAAACTTAGCGTGGACCTTATCAAAACATATAAGCACATTAACCAGGTAAGAAATTTATTTATTGAATTACACTAAATCAACTCAGTAAATTTACATTTCAATTAAATTTATTTCCATTTCTTAATGTATAGGTTTACTTTGCAAAAAAGAAAAGGAGGGCTCAGCAGCAGCAAGGCGAGGATGCTTCGCACAAGAAAGAAAGAAAAGTGTTCAGTAATGATGGTTATGACGATGATAATCATGATTACATCATCAGAAATGGTGAAAAGTTTCTGGATCGATATGAGATTGATTCACTCATTGGCAAAGGTTCCTTTGGTCAGGTACGCTATTAAATTCAAATATCAAAGTCTTGTCCAATCTTAAACGGCCAGTTTTACCATATAACTCATTCGTAATTTGTGAATTGTAGGTTGTCAAAGCTTACGATCACGAAGATCAATGCTTAGTTGCAATCAAGATAATCAAGAATAAGAAACCCTTCCTGAATCAAGCGCAGATTGAAGTGAAGCTGTTGGAAATGATGAACAAAGCAGACGTAGATAACAAATACTATATAGGTAAATCCTTCATAGGTGCGTATTAAAAATAAATTCCGATATTTTGCGCAATGTGCAGGCAAAGCAATGCATTTGTTGCTGATTCAAGGTTTCAGGTTACCTGTTTTAATATTAATAGTCCTTATGACAGTAATTGGCTAATTATTATAATGTATTGCATATTATCAGACTATTGTCTAACTCTAATGCATGTTTTTGTGGGACGGGGACGTCGGTTTTTTGGGAATAGATATATAAACAAATGGAGACTTTGCATTGTTTTGCCTAATGACATGTGGCTGAATTGTTATACCCATGCACTATCGAGCAAAATAACGGATGTTTAACATGTACATTATAAACCATAATTTTAACAATTTTTTGAAACGTTTACAGTAAAATTGAAACGCCATTTTATGTGGAGAAGTCATCTCTGTCTTGTATTTGAACTGCTCTCCTATAACTTGTATGATTTGCTTCGGAACACCAACTTTCGAGGAGTGTCATTAAATCTTACAAGGAAATTTGCTCAGCAGTTATGTACAGCGTTACTGTTTCTTGCCACACCGGAGCTGAACATCATTCATTGTGACTTAAAGCCAGAAAACATTCTACTTTGTAACCCGAAAAGGTCAGCTATCAAAATAGTGGACTTTGGAAGCTCATGCCAACTTGGGCAGCGAGTAAGTTAAAATATTTGCCAGACTTGCCAAGCTAGTAAGCGTATTGTCAGCTGAAATGTAAATAGTTGAGACTTGACATATAATCATTTTTTTGTCAATGATACAGATATATCAGTACATCCAGTCACGGTTTTACCGCTCCCCAGAAGTTCTCCTGGGTATCCCATATGATCTGGCTATTGACATGTGGAGTTTGGGTTGCATTC
>JAANSN010004970.1:0-13532 GCA_036850665.1 Dicranocentrus wangi | reverse complement strand
GTGTGTGTGTGTGTGTGTGTGTGTACGTTTCGGATTTAGGATTAGAAAATCCCAGGGTATTATTCATACGAATCCAATCTCGTAATGCAATCCAACATCTGTACTGTTTGTTGGGGATGATGTAGGGAGAGGTTCATGTAAAAATGGATACTTTTGTAGGATCTGATAAACTTATTGGATACAATCGCTTTGCTCCTCCTCAGGCAAAGTTTCCTTTTTGTCTTGGCTCATTGATTATCTTCCTGGAAGATTAGGATTTGAATGGTGTTGACGTAATGTGAGCTCCCAAATAAATATATACATGTATACATATATCGGAAGTCCACAGGAAGCTTTTATTGTGAGCATGTTTCCTCGTTTGAAATTTATCATTTTTATCCGCAAGATATTTAAACAAGTGACTAGCACAAACATGCTTTTCCAGGCTGAATGAAATCTCTTTTGTTCAGAAGGTACGAGAGTGGAAAAAAAGAAGCAACATTCTCTTGTAACGTATATATATACATATATACACATATGCATAATCTCTTCCTAGAATAAATATGTGAACGCCTTTGTTGAGTGGTATCATCATCATCATCGTGATCATCAGATCAACAACAGAACACAGCCCGCTTCCCTTTGTTCATCTGCTGAATTAGAACATTGGAAGTGATGCAGAAGCCGAAACTGTTGAAAGTGGATTTATTGATTTTCCTTTATGATACAAGTGAGTTGAGGGAAGTGGAAGTATAATGGTGTGCAGTTTATCAACTTGGATTTTGTATAGAGTCAGTCGGTTATTATGGTATGGCCATTATCAGGGGAAAAGCATTCACTCAATCTGCTGTGGAAAAGGTTTTGAACATACGTGTTGTTTTCATAATAATATGGAATGCGGTATATTCATGATGGGTGCGTGGTTGGTATGCTTGGAGCATATGCAAATATGACATTGAATCGGAATGATGTTTGTATTCAATAAAGCATTTTTGCGTATTCCTTCAACATGGTTGAGTTGAGGAACTGGGTGGTGTGGTGTGTGTGGTAAAGTAATCCATAATCGGTTAATGCTCACTGAAAACTTCTCTATTTCTGGGTAGAAGAAGCCACAGTTTCGGAACAAAGAATGGGGTGAATTATAACATCAAATAGAGCAGGGAGGACTGAAGCGCGGTCTGATTTTCGGAAAGCCTTTTTTGTGCTCCAGTCTCCTCGTCGAGAGCTCTGTTATTGTCTGCAAACTGGCTTTTGTTTTTGGTGGAACAAAGATAAAAGTTTTGCATGTGGATCAATACTTGTAGAATCATCAAGTGGACACGTTCATAATATGTTCTATGGAATGCAATGCACTACTGGAATTTGACAGTGAAGGTGGTGGTCTCCTCATCTCAAAAGTTTACTTTGTGGCATTGAGTTTGATGATTCGCACAGGATCCGTGACTCAGCGTATCGATTCAACTCGCAAGTCGCAGCTTATAAATCATAATAGCTCTCTCAAACTGCAACGTTTCGTGAATGCGTTATTCATTCATTTGCATTTTTAGTTTGCTTATGTTTCAGTAATATATTAATTCATTTTATGTGAGCCATCCTAGACAGATCAAGTGATATACTCAAAACTTTGCTGTTCCACTTTTTGGATGAGGATTATTTCCTAGTAGTTGTAGACACCCATATAATTCATATACAATGAGTGAGCAAGTTTTTAAGTAACTTTCATAATATGGCACGACCGAGGGTGCACTCTCATCGAGCATTCCTTTGAGTCGTGTGGGGATTTGTTCACAAGGTTTACTGGTTTCGCCTCGAGTTGTGTAAAAGGTACCGATGGGATTTTGGAATGTCTGATGAAGTAATCGGACTTCCTCTCCTTGCTTCCCTGCCTGGTATTCTCAGCATTTTAGTTTGGGGAAACTGTGTATTTCCAGAATTTGTGTGTAGGTAGGTAGTTACACACATTTCCTAGACAAATCGAAAAACCCAGTTGTCGGTTTCGCTAAGGAGGATAGTACATGACGGAGGGGAAACCCTGAAAGTTTTAATGGAACTAGGGACCTCTCTCAACCATTAGCCTGGATTCATTCATTTAGGATCTGCTGGATTGTATTCGCTGGTGCGATATGAGCCAATGTAACAGGAGACCGATTTACGTGTGCCCCCAGCCTAATAATTGGTTTTGAAAGTGGAGGTAATGAAAATGAGCTAGGACAACGACTTATGGAAAACGGGATATTGTGCACAAATGAAAAAGGGTGTAGGTCGTCGGTTTTACAAAAGGTAGAGGAAAGACCGTTTGTCCATACTCTACAGCTTCCTTCCTCCAGCTTGGATGCGTGTATCCAGCGCTTGGGATGGATACCGTGTGAATTTATGCGTCAAAGTGGATCATGCTGCATAATGGGAGCAACATTGGCATAATATTATTTAGAAAAGGGGCTCCACTAAAGACACTAGACACCTCTGGCGCGTTCAACCAGGCAAACAATTCAGCCAACTTCTATTATTACTCTGGGAAATTTCTGGAGGAGAGATGTGGTATTTGTTCTCTCGTCCTCCATCACCATCATCATCATCCTCATCCTCATGCTCTCTTGGAAAAAGACAAAAGCAGAGCGGAGGTCTCCAGGTGAAGATTATAAAGCTAAATGAGTCGACAGTAAAGTTAAGTAAACAAAAGGGGAGCTTCTTTTCTGACTGAATAGGGTATATAGATCGAGAGCCTCATATATATCGCACTTTTCCGTAAACTCCAGAGAAAATCCAATGTTGTTAGGGAAGGGGGCGTCAGCCGACGACGACGACGACGACGCTACTTTTACGTCAAATAACAACCACTCATCTTCATCATACTAGTCATCAGGTTCATCAGAGATTCGTAATTTGTAATTCCTCTAGATCACACCATACCATATAGCCTGAACGTCGTCGTGCTCCCTTTAGGTCGACGACTTTGAGACTAGAAGGAAATAGAATCACAAATTGAAATTAAAATTTAAATGTGGGAATTTACATAGGGAAAAAGGAAGAGGAGGAGGGAAATGGGAAAATGGTTTTGGAGGAGAAAGGAAAAAACAAGGGGAACTATACACAGATTGAAACAAGACAATAGGATGAGCTTTCCCTCCACACACTCGGTGTTGTTTTAAACCACCGTTCCGCGAGAGATTCAGAAGGCTTACACAAACTTTTTCCAGGGCCGGGCTAAGCTGGAAAAACCATGAAACCCGAGTTTTTGAAGTTATATACAGAGACCAAAAAAAAGTTAAAGTAAACTGAATCCGTCTGACTCAAAACTACGTTTGAATCCTTGTGACCACGGAGAAAACTCTGGGAACGAACATCGTGCTGATACAATATAAATGTTAGTTTCGACTTTTATTATTACGGGAATACACTAGAAAGCATTTCAAATTTGATTCCATTTCAACTTCCCATGTTATTTCCTGCCCAGGAAGACCCACAAGTCAAACAATTATAATCATCATTACGTGGCTAAAATGTCCACTTTGGCTGCCCGCAGCTATCGGTCTGCCGCTCCGCTCTACACTTTCCAATCCCTTTCAATTTGTGTGAACTCTAGAGGACTCCTCCACTTTAAACAAGTATGAATATGAATACTTATAGTTTCCCGGAAAAGTTGGAGACACGGAATTCACGGGAATTTTTGGAAGTCAAATGAAATATGCAAATGCATTTGGGGTTCCTCATTGGCTGGCTGGGGCGAGTTCAAGATAGTTTGCATACTAACTAGCATTAGTGTTGTTCCCAGTTCCCACTCGCTTTTTACGCACTGAAGAAAACTTGTGAATGATGAAGCAATATACTATTTCTCCGTCGACAATGATTAAATGGAGGAAAGGCTAGAGAAAGCTTTTGATTTTAACTCAATTAAAGTAGCTGTCACTTTGGAATGTCATATGGCGTCTTTGTTCTCCCCAAAATAAAAAATTCTTTGACTCTCGTAAAGTGTCAAGCTTAACCTTTTTTCTGCAAGTGTTTAATGGATTGGAACTGTTTTAGTTGTGTAATGCGTAGTAAGTGGGAACACGAGGTGCAATATTCCTTTGTCACAAGTCAAACGCATGTATATATACCTAGTCACTCACTGCCTGACTCACCAAAAATACTTCTCAAATGAGTCACATGGTCTTCACTAGACTAATTGGCTTATTCTATCAGGAACCGCGGAGGAGGGGAAGTAGTAAGAAGTGTACCCACATAAAAAATCCTTCCATTTCCACTTTCTTACATAAATTCTGTTGACATAATGATGATAACGTGAAGAGAGGAAAAATATATGTAACAATACCTATATTATATATTATTCAAAGTAAATTTGCATTCCTAAATCTTGTTCAGCATCAGTTCCTGTCTCCTGTTTCATTAAATGATGAATTATGTAGACTTCGAATGACAATTGTAATAATTTTTGAATTCAATTGTGCAATGTGAAATGACAGGTTGCTACCTTAAAGCATTAATTGATCCTAATCGAAGAAGACGTTTATTTCGTTTTTTTTTCGTACCAAAGAAAAAGCGGCGGAAGTACCCTTTGTACTTGTGTCGTGGTACATCGAGCATAATTATTTTCTGGCTCATTAATTATTCCTTTTAATCGGACGCAGCAGATTTTTGTTATTGATAGCGTATTATCGCACAGGAGGGGTCATTTGCAGACTTATCATCATCAAGGATTTGACTCCAATTCCGACTGAGTGAAGCACCATAAGATTATATTGTTGGGCAGGATTAGAATTGCACAGTTGGATTAGAATTTAGATGATGATATTATATTATGCGTCTTGTGTTGTTGCAATATATATGCTTGATGCTGTAAACGCTTCTCGGTTGAGGGAACTTACATTTTTATACTTCTTACCTGCTGCCTGCTGCACAAGGATGAAGAGATCTCTGACTTGCGAGTTGTATTACATAATAATAAAATTTGTATCACAAAAATATTCCTAAAAAAATGTATACCTACTAATATAATATGCATGTATGCAAATGAACATTTTTTGTCTTAATTAATCTTTCCCATAAGCCACTAAAAATCAAGGATTTGTCTTGTATTTATGTGGCAAGTTGAGATGGAAGCACTCAAGAAGAGAGTAGTCCTATGTGCTTATTATTTTTGCACTTGGTGCAGCCATGTCAAGGCGAAAAAATTGTCTTGGATCTTGTCTACACAACAAGATTACACGCTCGCTGTGTGTTTATGGTATAACATCAGATCGAGAATGAAGATAAGCCCTTACGCATTGTACCAGTTCATCTAAAGCATAACAAATTTCTCATGTTTAAGCGTTTAACGAGGATCTCAACTTGTTAAAAAATGTGTATATTTTGTCTCCACTAGTATGCATACTTTTTACATGTGTATACAGAGTACACACCGGCATAAAAAATCAGTTTGCCACGTAACAACTCTCGTGTCGTTAAACCCATTTAAGGAAATCCAACTTGTCTCCCTTCTCGATGTCTTATTTTGTACAGAAAATTACACAAATAATCAAGGTTTTTCAAACTTCAGACGAAAAAAGGAAAGACGAAAACATTTTCTTGGATAAATAAGAAAAAATATTAAGCAGAACAGGGCAGTGCTGCGAGGCATGTAGATAAACGAAAAAAAAGAAGAAAATGTGTGTGGAGTTATTATCCCATAATAATGTGAATGTGTAGGATGGCAGAGATTCACTTGGACTGGAAAAAAATTGCATTGTCGGGCAAAGCCCATCAAGGGACTTTTGTTTTCAAAGAAAAAAATAACTATCTATGCATTGGGGGATTGTTGGACGCTTTTAATATTCATCTGGTATAGCCTCCTCCTGCTCATTTCAAGATGAAAATGGATTTTTTTCCCAGGTTTACATTTTTAGACAGAGATATGTATACTCCATAATATCATATACACACGTATATATTTCTGATGATGATATGACTAGACATATTGCTTTACTCCCAGAGAGACCTGCTTCTGTTTTTTCTTTTTTGTCGTATTAAACTACTTGGGAGCGTGAATGATTTATTCGAATCGCGTCTCGTAATGTGTACCGCAATCTCTTACAACAGATTGATGATTCCACTTTTACAACATATCAAGCTTGTTGTAATTGGAACGTTGGGAATATACGCGAGTTTTGAGGAGGAGGAGGAGGAACAACAGCAAAAAAAATAAAACTCATGATGTGTTCCCTGTGTGCTCTGTAGAAAAAGAGATGGTTTACCTGGGGCAATATTTACTTAGGTTGTGTGCAATTCATCTTTGTGTGCTATGTTCACGGTGGTCGAGCTTAAAATGGAAGAAGATAAAGATAAAAAGGGATTTAAAAAAATATGGAAATATATTGAGGAAAAGATGTCCCAGTTGCTCGATGAATGGTAGCAGGAGGCCTTCCGGTTGTTATTTCGCAGAATGGGATGAGTGCAGGCAGAATAAAGGGAATTGTGAGTGAATGTAGTTGTAGTTATACATCATATTATCATAAGGTGGTGGTTTT
The DNA here is from genome assembly GCA_036850665.1 of Dicranocentrus wangi. Taxonomy (NCBI): domain Eukaryota; kingdom Metazoa; phylum Arthropoda; class Collembola; order Entomobryomorpha; family Entomobryidae; genus Dicranocentrus; species Dicranocentrus wangi. The sequence continues at coordinate 7,050 of JAANSN010004970.1, read as the reverse complement.
GTGTTTTGCTGAGGCAGATGAATAAAAGGGGTGAAATGCGGAATGTAATCAAATTAAGCGTTTCATCTTGATAGCATGCAGATATTCGGTTGAGAAAAGCGATGGTATAACATCTGTATTGAATAAAGTATGTCGGTATCAACATTGAATAAACATGGTCGTACAAAATATTCAATTTTTTTTACCTTGTCCATATTTGGTCAGGTTGAAATTCGCTGAATTGATTTCATGGAATGATTTTGATCAGTCTTTAGCCGCTCTCTTGGCATATATGGCGTTTAAAAGAGAATCCGATTTGGTTAAGTTCCCACATATTCATCTTTAACTTTTTTTTCTAACTCTTAACTTGTTGCAATTTCTTGGAACCATTTGACAGCTAACCATAAAAAAAACCCCCCATCCCAACTCCCAAGTACATTTTCGATTACAGAGGGCAGTAATCTTCATCTCCGTTAACATACATCACATCACGCCGCGAACTCATATTATAATACAACTCGTAATCATGTTGAAATTCGCTGAATTGATTTCATGGAATGATTTTGATCAGTCTTTAGCCGCTCTCTTGGCATATATGGCGTTTAAAAGAGAATCCGATTTGGTTAAGTTCCCATAGAATTCATCTTTAACTTTTTTTTCTAACTCTTAACTTGTTGCTATTTCTTGGAACCATTTGACAGCTAACCATAAAAAAACCCCCCATCCCAACTCTCAAGTACATTTTCGATTACAGAGGGCAGTAATCTTCATCTCCGTTAACATACATCACATCACGCCGCGAACTCATATTATAATACAACTCGTACGTAATCAAACTCACGTGCTCAGGCACAATAGGAAAAAAATCCACATAATTTAACATACTGATTTTTAATGGAATTATCTGCTCCGCGTGTGTGCCTCAATTCACTCTGTGTAATAATTGACGGTTATATTCTATGTGTGCTTAACTAATTCTTATCATTCTCGAGGATCGCGTCATAGCCGGTATTAAACTATTACGTACATATGGGTATATAAATATAAGGGATATTTTTGTGGGTTTCTTGGGTACATACACATTGCGTATTACAATATTATGTGTCTAAAATGGAAAGCTGAACAAATACAAGTCGACAGTTAAAACGTATTGTATCAGACCACCAAGCTGATTTAGAATGGCTATTATTCACCATGATAAAAATCTTTTGGCATGGCTAATTACATTCTTTATGTATGGGTGAACGGCGCGTATTAAAAAGCATGCACATAACATAGTTATATAACTTTTTAATATCTTACCTTTTCGGATGCGATGCGGTTGTCCTGATTCCTCTCTTCTGTGATGGTTGCGTTTGCGTACCAAAAAAATAGGCATATTTTTGTGATGCCCATCTGTCTGTTCATTTGGCAAGGTAAAAAAATCCTCAATCTTGCGTTATACACATGAGAATAAACTTATTAAAAACGGTTACAATCATGTGTGTAGTATATAATTTTTTAACCAATTTCATTTATTAAAAATGTGACCACTTATCCCAAGTTAAAATTGGATTTTGCCTATAAACACGAGGACGAGGTTGCAGTTGGTCCGTGTAGATAAATTAGATTTCAGTGTTTTCAAAAAAAATCATTCTCCTCTGGGCAAATATAACAATGTAGAGGTAATTCACATGCAAACCACAACAACAAGTAGTCCTGCTCTTGCGCTATTACGCATCCACTCCGAGTTCTTTTGATTAGAGAAAATTAATTTGGGAACGGAATATTTCATTGATGAGTTTGTGCTTTTGCACATGAAAACCAGGAAAGGGACATGGGAGATGTGTGGAATGAGTCGTCGTGATAGTACTGATCATAGTGATCATCATCATCATATCGTATCGGGGTGCGCATATATATATTGCTTGAAGGCACAAGATCCGTTTGATTAAGCTAAAAGCTCGTTCCGTGTATCACACGACGAGACATGTTCACATAGGAATTCCGGCAATTTAATTCAGAGATCAAAAGTGCATTTGCTCATACATCCTTAGGCGCTCTGTCTCCCTGGTGGAGTGACATTGCAAACTGCAACAAAGCTAGGTACTTTTACGGACATGGTCATTGAAACAAAACAAATGAGTCTTGAAAATGTATGATATCTATCTTCAAATGTATCTACCGCTTTCCCACTCCAATTTCGATAGCTATTCCGAGGAAATGCGTGTGAGATTGTGTGTGTGTGTGGAATTTAATCCTATCTCGGAGTCATGTTTTCAGCATGGCTCATTTCCCATTTTGAAATCACATTCGGCATGAAACTGAAATTTATGTACTCCGATTTCAACTGTGAAACGGAAACATATGCCATTCCCTTTATCAAACTCCACACAACTCATTCAACAAACTGCTTGAATAAAGTTTAAAAATAAATTTTTTACAAGCTCTTTAATAGTCAGTGAAAATATGTAAATGATTTATTTAGGTATTAATATTATGGGATGTGGATAAATGTGGTTGGTGAATTGTAAACGAAGAAAAACTTGACGTGTGTGGGAATTGCCTTGTGGCTCCCAACCACCACTACCGCCGCCGCACTTTTATTGTCTTCCCTAATCCTCCTTTTTCCAATTAATTTAATGTTGTCACTGTGACACCTACCGCCACTACTGCTCCGAGACAAAACCAATATGTATTACCCACTCGAGGAAAATGAAACGGCACTTAGCTCTCTTTAACGATCATTGACAATGAAAAGCCAACGTGGTCACAATCAGTCCCAGTTGAATGACTCAGATATACGGCCGGTGGTATAGTAATACTGACACAGAGACATTTAGGTGCTACCCATTCCATGTGGCAAAGGGAAAAAAAGAAGAAAGCAAATAAAACAGTGTGATTTACAACTCCCATAAAAATAAATGCTGATCGGATGAGTTAAGTTAAGACAAAAAAAATGGAGCGAGTACATCACCCACAAGGAGACAACACACACGTATGTATAGTATGCCTATATCCATCCGATACACCACGATCAGTTGGATCACCACGACAGTGACACACACAATAATAGGTTACATTCTTTATACCTGTCGCACCTTACTAACCATACTTTTTTACTCGCTACAAAAAAAAATCCATCGTCTTTTCATCGTCTCTCGCTCTCTAACATTGCATCTGGTAGAGGGTAATTGTAATACAGCATCCGGAGATTGGTATCGGGAACAATTAATCAATCTTGAAAACAACAAAATAATGTGGGTGATAAGGAGTTTATGACTGCATGTAAACATGTGTATGTATCATTGTTTTAAATTACATTCCTTGCCTTCGTGTGTGCGCAGCGAAAAAAAAGAGGTGCAATGATATTTCCTTTTTTTTCTTTTACCCCGGCGCAACTTCTTGATTTCCGGTTGATCAGAAAAAAGAGTTCTTCTTCATGTGAATGCAATTTTTACTCTTGTCGCTCCAACATCAAAAAGCATTCCATTTACGGGTTTTGCTGATATGTCACTCACTCCGTGGGATACGTTGCCAATGCATACATGTGTGAGGTGGTGGGGAGTGGGGATGGATGTGAGGACTGAATTTAATTAAAAATCAAGGCATGTGTCACTCCTCTCTGAAGTGTCACTTACCATTAAATACTTACCTTTACCTACCTACTACCTGCCTTTGAATTAAAATGACGCTGACTGATCTCGTGGTCGCTGAAAACACTAGGTTTTAATTAGCTTCGCCGTGTATAACATGCATCTTGTTTAATTGTGCAGCTACAACTGCATATAAACTACCGTATTGATTTGGCACTTTTCCTTTCAGTTCGATTATAAAAATCAACTAGTACCTAAAATCTAAAACATTTTTTACATTGTCTTTGCCGGCTTCTTGTCGTCTCCGCCTTTCTTCTGCCATATAATCATTAGCATACAACTATAAGGTTTAATAATAATAACAATACCATATTCATTTTTTTACATTGTGTCACCGGCAGCTTTCTGAAATTTGTCATTTTGTTCCTCGTTCGTGTAAAAATGGCAATAACATTTTTATGACGCCTATATAAGGATATCATATATACGCCATCTGCATTCAAGTGAAAATACAAAATTGCCTGTAGTTTAAAAAAAAATTACACATTTTTCTTTATTGCTTATCATTTATGTGGAAGTGTCCTGCGTGTGGTGTAAATGAACGCGCAACCCTTTTGTTAAGTGTCTTTCTTTTTTATTGAGTTGACCACGGTTTTTATTGCGAGCACTTGACTATACTCCGCAGCGATCTTTTGTATCAAAACTTATCAACCTACAAATTGCATTATTTACAATGGATCGTCATCATCGTCGACATTGTCGTGCTATTATTACGTGAACGTGGAACAAGGCAGTTGAAGGCATTGTCAGCAAGCAATTTGTTACGGTAGCGTATATAAACTATACGCGCGCACGCAGCACGAAAGGGAAAAAAGCGAGATTTTTTGCTTTGATAAATACTAAATACCAATAATACTGACTTCATCTTTTAAGTCTCTTCTCTGCACATAAAAAAAAGTAGTGGTGCCTTGCTTGCCAGAATCAGCAAGATGCAAAAAGATGCAATATATCGAGTGTATAATATTATAATGAACTTCCATTGACGTTTTTGCTGTTGCGAGATAATTATTATGGTAGAATGTGTGGCTGTGCGTAATATAGACGTAATATAATGTGTGTGATGCATAAAAGGGATGGAATTGCAGTGTACCAACTCGAATCGAAACCACTCATTTTTAATGCTTGGTTTCTCCCTTTTGTGCCAAAAAGCTGTGGTACATGAAGTCTCATGGACTTTGAGTAGGCACTTCACTCATTGTGTGAAGTAATAATATAACAGAGTGACAGGATTTTTGTATTTTTTTAACTGTTCTTAACGCGTATATATCGTATCATTGTTTTTTCGTAGAGCGAGCTTGGTTACACAAGGCTCGTCAAATGCTCAAGTGTCGTTTCTAGAATTCAGCTCCAAGTTTAGAGTGGATGCGAACGAGTTCAAGGGAGTTCTTGTGTATTTGGATAACAGCATAAAGTAATACCAGGTTTCGAGTCTCTTTGTTTGAGCATGTTATTTCAAGTGTTGATATTGTTTTTCGGTGTAATTGTATAAAACTCGGGCAGTCTTTGTGGAAATTCAAGGAGTAAAATGGAGGTGCCACCGTCACCGACTGTATCGGATGTACCCTTGAACAAATGACAAACCCATTTGTAATTGGCTACTTGTGTTTTAGTGTTATCATGGTCGGTCGGTCGGTACTGCTGTTTTACATAAAGTGGAAGTTAACAATAACAACAATACATGGTTTTTTAGGTTGAGGCTAGCCATGATATTAAGGCTTAGAATACCTAGATTCAGGGTAAATGTACGAGTACGTACATATCACTTTTTTGCCGGTTTGCCAATCTTGTCGGACGTAAACGAGACAACAGTCCAATTTTGAATTTAAATCAGTTTGTACAGATTGGCCACTCTGATTGCCTAATCTTATCCTAAACCACAATTTCCGTGAATCTCTGATTCTATTTCAAAGAAGTAGAAGTAGAAGTAGAATATCATCATCATGACATGATGTCTGATGTTGTTTTTTGGGTTTGCATTTTATTTATACAAAAAAATCATATCAAATCTATGTGTGCAAGCATGTTTTGTATAAATTACTCTCATGACATTAGTTTCCTGCATTATCTCATCATCACAAATAAACTTTGGGATACGATGATGATATTATCTAGAGCGGATTCGCAAAACCAGAACTCATAAAAATATATCATTTGACAAATACATATTCACAAAACTGTTTACTCTAGTCCGTGATGATAATGTAAGCAAATTTTAAGTATTGTGTCATCATTCCATGTAATAGTCATAATTTCCAGTAGAACTAAATAATTATTTTTCTTTCAAGTGGGTCACACACACATCGCGAGCAAGACTAACTGGTTCTATTATTTTGCAGCGTACAAAAAACTATGATATGAATTTGTCATTATAAACATCATTTATGACTAACGCCAAATGTGTCCCATTCAATGGGCGTATATTGTTTTTGTGCTACCCATGTTATGGTAATGTTTATATGAACTCAAGCGTTTTGTATGACGCAAAAGTGGCATATTATAGTACGCACCCAAATTATGAATACCATGCTCCCGAAAAGCTACTACTATTCTGATTGGAAATCCACTCATTTCATGACATGACTCTAGCATGGCTCATTCGTTCCACCATGTTTTCTTTTGGGTTTCTGTGAACTTGGGGTTAAGTTTAAGCTTGAAACGTAGCCAATTGTTTTAAACTTCAAAACATATCCATGTTGTTGGATGACAAAGTTTTCCGAGTTAAAGACCAGAGGATCCTTGAAAAACAAAATCCATCCCTTGTGTGACTCATCATGCTAGAGTAAAGTCAGATAAAAGATTGTTTATCTTTTGGAGAAAAAGTGGATCGAATCGGGATCGTGTTACATTTTCTACACAAAACATCTTTGTCTTGCTGAATTCTCAATTGTGACATACATTTTCCCCTTGCAATATGCAGCGGATTCAGTTTCAGAGTTCCTCCATCCAACCAGCAGCAGCTCATTCATAACTAACTGGGCGGAAATGGGGAAATGACCTTAAGTCATCGTCATTATAGTTGCAACTACTTGTAGTAATTTAGATTACGTCTTACAAAATATATATCACTTTTTCTTGTTGAAGCAATAAAAATAATAATATACAAGTGTAGGTATTGGGTTGAGACACCACGACTGATATTGGTGAATACAAACTGCGAGACTCTCGGTTCAGTCAGTTTCTAAAGGGGAGAGAATAAGGAAGTTGTTGGCAGTTGGGTAACATCAACAACGTATAGTGTTGAGTAAAAAAGGACTTAGGGACATTTGTTCGTTTTTGCGTACTGTTTCAGAGGATTTCCTCTTGAAAAACTTCATGGAAACTTAAAGAATGGGGAAAATGAACCGTTTGCGACGGCTAACGCGTAGGCTAACTCTAAGAAATTCTCAGTTCTTTGTTGAAGAGGAAGTTGGCGAGAGTGATATTACGGATTCCGGGG
>JAANSN010004969.1:0-13533 GCA_036850665.1 Dicranocentrus wangi | reverse complement strand
GCACTTGTTCCCCTTGCAGTGCAAAGCCACAAAATGTACTCTAGTTTACTAGTTTGTGTTGTAGTGGTAGTGTGGGTGAGGATCGTTTCTGGTGAACTGTGTACCCCTGCGTTTTGGTTAAATGGGTCCACACTGCACAATACCACAGATGGGCTTTATCAGGCTGGATATGATGATATACCTGACAGACATTATTATATTGCACGAACAACCGGGCCAAATGCTTTGCATATTCCTGGTTACGCATTGACGGCTTTTACAAGCATTTGGTTTATACTAAACGGGAAATCTTACAGTGACCAACATTTTGAATACCTTGTCTTTCCTCCTGGAGCATTTAAGTTCAAACGAGTTCAAGTTCACAAAGGTATTGTTACTCTACCTCAGAAAACATTGAAAGTGGAGGCTATGGTTGACGGAATGAAGGAGAACTACTTCATTTGTCGCCTCTATTATTCACAATTCCTTTTCCCTGGGAATGGATTATTCAGAGACAAGCAGCGCTGCTTTACATCTTACAGTAAGAACCGAATCAAGTTTCATAAATTTAAACTTAATATACATTATTAAATTAGTAAATTTAAGATATTAATGAACTCGGCTGTCATTGTGTTAAATGGTTGTTTGTACGTTGCATACTTTTTTAAATGAAATTTTCTGGGGTGAAACGCTTGGCATACACTTTTTGGTAGTCACACTTTCCCGGTTCACTCGTCATCTTCAGCGATCTCACGAGTAATGTTTCTAATAATTTCTCAATGTTACTCTAATTATAAACAGGGGGTAGAGTAGTACAGAACTCAACCTTTGAAGTGCTGGTAGAAAGCAGTCCCGTCTCCTCGACCACACGAGAAGAATTGGAGACGACAGGAGGCCACCCGAGGCGCTACCTCAAACCCTTCGCCGCTTTCACCCAGGGGGACTCTAAAGTACGAGAAAAGGACAGTAACCGTGAGGAGCATGCCGCAATGCTAGTTGTGAAAGAGATCACCAGACACACTGGAGTGGTTGAGCTGTCGGAAGAAATTCAGTCGGTTGAAACTCAATCCGTGGCCGGGGGATCATCAGCAGGAAATGACGAGTCAACAGCACAAGTAGCGTTACCAGAAAATAGAGAAACAACCACAATTACCACAACAATGACGACAGAAAATTACGTATCAACAACGCCACAACCTGCCGAATCGATAAAATGTGAAGAGGCAACAACATCAACAACAACGGCAACAACGACTACAGAAACTCCGTCATACGAAGAAAGTTTACTTGACGAAGAGGAAATCTTGCATGCAATTTCCGAAATCTCAGCATCGTTCCAGGAATTTATGGAAACAGGTAAAATGCTGCTTCGTGATTACCGCGCTGATTATGTAAACGAGACAAGCTTGAACATGACGAGTGAGCAAGATTGGTTAACTGCTAGAAGGGCATACATAGGAATTGGAACGGCCGCCCTGCGGGAGCTCATCCGTATGGACACACGCGTTGGAATTTCCCTTGCAAATGTGATAACGTATTCAAGAGAAGTGCATGAGACAGCCGCTTCAAAGGCTCCTTATTTATGTGGTGCGGATATCCGCAAACTTATTATCTGGTTACCCATACTTCTTTGGAGTGTGGGAGGAGTGCCGTGAAACTACGTAAGGAGTGAGTATTACATCAAATAAGGAGGGGTGTGTGAAGATAATAATAGTATGCTGATTACTTTCTAGCAACGAGGTAGTTTTGTTTCGATTAGAATTTAGCGAAATCCTCCTTAAAGCGACAACCACTTAGATTTTGATTTTACAGATTTACATCCCAAGAAATAGTTCTGTAAGCAATATTTCAGTATTTCAGTGTTTTTATTGTGCAGTAGCTTTGTAGTTATAAAAGTAATAAATGTAAAAAAATCAAGTTTGTTCATTTTCAAAGAAGATCAAAAAGAAAGTACATCAAACAACAATCATTTTGTTCAAAGATAAGCCTTCCACCCATAGTACATTTGTGATAAATTATCCACTAATGTTGCCTGTTCTATTAAATAATCTACGAGAGCTATAGGGGAAAGTTCAGTGTTTGTGTCCTTAGTTAGAACCCTACCCCTCCCAATCAACCTTAAATTAACCAAATTGTAATTTTTCTGTGCTATCTTATTTGCTACACAACGATTGCCTTTTTTTTCCTTCTCATTTTCATTTTCTGCTGACTGATGGATCCACTCCACTGGTGGACAGAGCAAGAATGGTGTTAGGTTGGCAAGATAGATTTCTTTCTTCTCCCGGAGCATCTGTAAAACTCGTACGCATGACCTAACAAACAGTCCTTTAAAATAAACTGGACCTATGGCGTCAATCATGTTGGAAGTCAGGCGAAACGGAACTCGCTCTATCCACTTCAACGTTTCTCCCTGAGAGAAAGTAAAATAAGTGAAAGCCGCATCATCACTGCATACAATACCACATTTTTGATGTCACATTTGTTTGAAATCAAACTAACCTTGTTGAAAACACTGCTATAGTCCACATGAACAATCATACCAGTTTTGAAGTCCAATAAGAGGTTTTGAAGATGGCGATCACCAACGCCTAGTATAAACCCAATTATACTCATGAGTGCGACAGATTGTGTGAATAGACGACGGGCATAAAACCAGGAATCATATTCCAGAAACTGCATAGTAAACCATTCTGCGAGAACGGGCTTGTGCTTCGCAAGCAATATCTCCTTAAATTTTCGCTTCTTCTCTTCCAGCGTGTCGTGAAAACGGATAAGCTTTCGAACATCCTCATATCTTTCTTGTTTAGAATCATAAATTTGGTAGAGAGCAGACATCATTGGTATGACATTAGGAACCCACTCGATTATTCCGTGTTCTTCGTCCAACGGTAATGCACTGTATGTGCGTATCAGCGGAAGGCTCTCCTTCATACCGCTGTTATTGATTTTTACAAGATGAGAGTTGACGATGGTGAGTAGATTCATCACTCCATTATCCAACCTGAGATTATCTTTTGGCTTGCACAACAATCCATATGTCTGACCATTCTTTCCGAGAAGCGTAATCCTTTTTGGCATCACCGCAGAGCTCATTACACTTGCAGTTTTCCCAATGTCGACAATTGTCGGCAAGTTTCTAAAATCAATTTCATAAACCAATCAATCATGGGACTCCCACACGCAACTATATAAATGAATGAACGAATATATAACGAATGAATAAATGACTTACGGAGGGAAGGGACGTTCCGGCCTTGGTCTTATAAACACTTCCATTGGCAGTATCACCGTCTCGGAAAATTCTGACGCCTGGACCAACTTTAGTAGTTTAGCATCCACCTGGATCTGTAGAGAAACAGTATGTTTAGCCCTACTAAATACGAAATACAACACATGCTACGTGGTAATAACAAGCACCTCGTCTCTCCCTCCCGCATTACTCCTGCTCAGCTCAATTAGATTAGTCGATATAGCTTGATAGTTTGTCAGCACTAGTTTTAGATCCGGCCTTTCCATTACTAGTTGTTTGTACAATTCGTTACAACGACCTGCGCGCACTTTATCCTGAGACTACAACACCCAAATGACACCACATGGATTATACGGTACTCTAATTAAATCTTCCTTATTGTAATGTAGCCTTCCTTCCAGCCTTGTAGTAATTGCCATAATTAGATAGCTGCGTACCTTCTCCACACACATCATACTCCATATGGCTTGCTGTGGGCATGTGCGCAATACGTAGAGTATGATTTCACCGAGCGTCTCCCACTTTCCCTTCTCCTTGGTGCCCATCATTGATGTAAGTTGGGCAAAGGCCGTCATCAGTATGTGGGCGGGTACGGTCTTAGTCATATTGGCTACATAATACAATGTATATGCGCAATTAGGTACGCATTTATATAGGTGAAAGTGAAACAAGCATACATTCAACGAGTGGGGAAATACGTACCGATAGAAATGTTCATTTCGCGTATTACATTTGCTTGCTTCTTTGACAATGTGTCCTCACCGGTGGTAATATTATCAATCTGTCCTGCGTCGTACCAAATCATTAGTAGACTGGGAAGGCTCTGATGAACGTATTCATATCCATATTGGAGTGACTTTGCGAAGCATTTGACTGCGGCGGCTTGCCAGTTTCTAGAAATGTATTCATAAAGTTTTAATAGTATTTGAGATATGGAGTATACTAAATAATAGCTTCCATACTATCCGTACCCTGACACTTACAATCGGCACAAGACTGGATCTTCAACGGATGGAGGCACAAAATTCCGTCCACTTAGGTGGTAGGCCAACGTAAAAAAATTTTTTTCTGAAGTTTGAATTTGTGTAGCAACCTCCAGTATACGGGTGATTGTGTCTTCTTCCAGTAATTTCTCCTTTGCACACAGGTTTGCCTGATAGCGTAACGCCCTTGAGCAAAACATTTTCTCGTTTTCCGAAAGTCTGCCCACAACTTCCTCCACGGTTTCGCTCCTTACCGTTCTGATGTCAAATGGGAGATACTGTTTCAGAGCATCAGTCAACATTGGTACAGCATGAAACTTATCTTCAGTTGATGCCCTGGGATTAATTTGTACTAAGTAAGCATGTTCGCATGCAGCCTGGAGTTGATACGCACAACATTTCATGTTGTACTGCTCAACCTGCTTCATACATACTTTAGTGTGCTCACAGTCACCAAGCCTATAAATTAAAATGATAATGCGTGGAATGGCAAACATAATTGAACCACGACTCAGTTTTCTTCCTGCTCACTACTACTTACCTTGCCGCTTGAATAGCATCATGATACCAATAACGACGTATTCGGATATTTAGCATGTCCAGCGAATGTCCTTTGCTCTGCCCGGCGGCGGCGTCTCGTAGCACAGCTAAAAGTGTCTACAAGATATAAAACGAAGCAAGTCTGGATATGTCAAGGTATTTCAGTACATTTCAGGTATTGCCAACAAAGAATGATGGAGGTACAGGTACAAGTAGCTGTGTAGGCATGATATTACTTTGTGGAGAGCATGAAGGTTTCTGTTGTTTTGAGCGTCAGTGATCCACCAACGATTCAGCAGCTCCTTGATTAAACCAAACCTGCCTTCACTGTCACTAGTCTGGAGAACTTTAGCGACATCTACAATGTCCTCCATGCTGCGCAATCTACAATCAATGTAATGAGGGATATAAATGGGATTCAAGGGAAAGTCTCAAATATAAAGTATCTTTGATTGTGTTGTATGGACCTTATTAAATAACGGTGGTAGTTGGCATGCTCTTCGTTAGGCAACGTCAAAATCGCAGTTGTCAATTTGTCCTTCAAATCCTGTACTATCCCGTAAATATGATGGAATTTTCCGCATTGAAGCTTTGAGACAAGCACCGGTATTTCGTTTTCACTAGAGATGACTTGATCTACTGTCCGGCTCTCCTCCAGTTTCTCAATCCTCTGTGAGAGCAAATCCCAACTTTGTAGTTTTACCAGACACTCCAGTTCTGATGCTTTGAGAAGCTGCTCCCATGCCTGTCCGGTCCCATTACTACAAAAAGAAAGCAATGATTGACCAGCAAAAAAATGCATACTGCTGTGAAGCAAGGTATGTTCTGTCTGTATTCTCACCACTCGCTAGCTAATTTGCCCTTGATAAAAATGCTGCACTTTTGAGGTTCATCTAGTGCCAAATACGCTTGAGCGAGTGATACATGACCGAGCAAAGTCTCTGGGTCTTGAGTTACAAGCAATTCCAAATGTCGAACAGTATCCTACAGGAAAGATGACAACAATGGTAATCAACAACTCCAACGGCGCCTCCATCCAACTTGGATTCTTTCGCTAAGGCTCTCACCTTTAGCCTACACTGTGCAATACTCTTGATGATTTCACGCTCAGTGCTACTGTCGCCACCACCAGCGCCTTCACGCTCGACTCTCTCACGTAGCTCGATAATATCAGCGACAATTTCGCGCGCGTCATCTCCAAGTGAAGCGTAGATTGCCTACAATGATGTGAAGTCTCATTAGAAAGTTATTATTAGAAAGAAAGAAAGTGTTTGGAAAGTTCAAACCTCGAGGAAGAAAGGGACTTGATCATTTAAAATCAACATTTCTTGTTCTGCGTAATAACATGCCCTATACAATGCCTGGTGATCGTACGCAGCTTTCGTTAAGGTGTGCTGCGGAAAAGACAGCAAAGAAAGCACTTGCATAAAGATTAGATGGTCTTACCAAATAATCAATCATCATCGTTACATATGTTTACCCAGCTAATTTGATGCAAGAGGGTGTCGACTGCGACTAGGTTTTGTTCTGTTAGTGCTGGTCCCGGCTCTTCTGCCAAGAGTTGCTCCTTGATATAGCTTGGGGAATACTTTAAGAGTCCTCAGCTTATATTTTGAAAGTTTGGAGGAACGGTATAAATAGTCCCATATGGAAAATACAACTTTTCGCATTTGCACCGTGGTAGTGAGGTCCGCACTCCCAGATGCTGTCCTCCCTTTCTCCAAGACTCTTTTGATTTCGCATGCAATCTGGTGGAGTGCCCCGTCCTTTCCCCTGATTGTTGCAAACACTAAAGAAAGTGAGAAAAGGAGGAAAGATCAAAGATCAAAGGCAGCTAAACCTGAAACTACGGTGGAAAAAATCTCCTTACTTACTTGCTACATAGGGGATGATTGCGCTCTGCAACTGTAGAGAATTTTCAGTTGTTTGTTTGTCATTTTCTCCGCAGAGTACGCCTACACATTTTTGGAAAAAGCAAAGGGGTGGAGTTGAGGGACTCATCTCTATGAGCGATACCAGCTTGGAGAACCAACACCGAATCCACGAATCAAAACTTTCTCCTCGCTGCATCATATTCCTCGTCTGGAGTCCTTTGCCGTCCTTGTCCATGTCCTTTGGAGACATTGCCGCCGAGAGTGTGAGCTCTGCTTCCACGTTTCTGGCTACGTATTTTGAGTTGAATAGTGAGCTAATTATTTCCCTCTGTGAAGCGAGCAGCTTGCTCCACACCACGCACTCTTCCACGCGCCTGACTCGAAAATCCTTCAACGCCTCCTGTATCAAGTACATCAACTGCGCGTAGCTGAAAATGTTCACTGTCCCTCGCAGCATCTCCACAAGATTCTGCAGAATGGGTAGGCAGACAGAAGCGGATATGTCAGTGGATTCCATTATTTGTACATGTGGAGCACGTCGTATACTGGCGTACTCCTCTGTGAAGGAGCGACCCTGACCCTTTGCTTCACACAAGTTTACTCCCAGCCTCCCTATCGCTTCCACGGTAATTTTTTTGAATTCTCCGTCGACATCAGCCTCCTGCCGTAGACTGTTGATTAGATTAGCAATCATTTGATTGCAGCCCGTCCATCCAACACCAACCCTACTCCATGCAGTTTGCAAAATTGTGTGTAGCTTTAGAATTGCCTGGTGGCGTAGAAGAATATTTTTACTTGCAACTCCCTCCATAATACTATCCAAATAGTCCATCCAGCGCAGGGACCTACAAGAGCAATGATTAAACTAGCTAGCTGTGTTCTCTCGAATGTTGTCAATTCGATGGGATACTTTGATACCTGAACGAGTCAAGAAATTCGAGCACGTGTTTCGGAAGACCCAATGTCCCTTCGAGAAAATGCATTTCTCGCAAATACGGTTCCGTTTGCACTCTATTGTCTACCAAAAGCAGTGACAAGATGTCAGTAAACGGCGACGCGAATCCTGACCTTTCACCCTGACGCGAATCCTGTTTGTTTATCTCTACTGCGACTGCGAGAATTTGTACGCTAATGGGTCCAATAACACTACGCTTCATCCTACAAATCCATTATATATGCGTTTATTATTAGCAATAATTTATAGGAAAGCATAATAAATTTATAATTTATAGAGGCAATTTATAGAAAATAAACTCAACCCTTTTGCATTGTTACCTCTGTGAGTACACTTTTAGTGCGGCCAAGAGTAGCGAACCATCAACAAGCCCAATCAAATTTACGAGAGTGTTGTATAGCTGTAAGCGTAGTGACACATTTATTGAATGAGTAGTAGCAGAATAGTAGGTAGCTAAAATGTGAATGAATGAATGTGCCCTTTGGGTGAATGAGTAAATACCTTCAAATGAATAAATGTGGCCAGCTCACTGTCAATAATCTTGAGAAGCTGAATAATACTGTGCAAAATGTCGTTTCTACCGTGAAAATCTTCCAACTCACTGTGCAGTCGTGCGTCAGCCTGTAGCAAAAACCCCAAGATGCCAGGGTACAAGATCTCTTGCACGCTTACAATCATCGACAAATCACATTTTCCAAAAAGGGATTTCTCCTCGCCGGTTGCGAGGAAGGAGATGCACTGCTCAACTTTCTCCGCTGGAACTTGCGGAACAAGAAGTAGAAGTTTGCTGATTATTTCCTCCTGGTGTGTTCTCATCAGTGGCTTTGTATCCACTCGGTAATGTTCCTTCATGAAAGTTAGCATGTTGTCGAGATCACTCGCAGATTTGCTCTCAATAAGAATCCTCGGGAACCAATGAACAAATAAATCTTCCAAGAGTTTAACCTGTGTACAGTTCAACAATCTTCCAAAGGAAAGTAGTAGCCACATCAGCGGGATATTTCCATTCAGCTTGATGATCATTGACTGGATTATCACTGGAAGGAGGTGATCCCGGATCTGAAGAGCTGCTGGAGCTTTAAATTGGAGAGTGAGGAAGGCGGCCATGAGGAACCCCGTACAACCCTTGAGGTTAGCATCCCTCGACATACCACTAGAGTAACCTTGTATTGGGAAGAATGTAAGTGCCGTTGACACGATGACCTAGGTAGAAAGAAAAGGAACAAGATAAGTGTTAGTGGGGCTACACAATATTGGCAACAAAATAAAAAAAGGCCGGAAAAGTTGTTGAATAAATTATTGTTAGGAATTATTACTTCCGCTAGTTCATGGCGATTGTGGTAAATTAGTAAATGTGGCTTGCGGGAAGTTGCAGCAGCGTACCGATCCATCACGTTTCTTGCAATTGCAATCGGCTCACTTTTGGCACATCGCGAAAGGAGCAGCATCATGCATTTGAATACGCTGGAGGCAAAATCTGGAGGGCTAATTGGCTGCTCGCTCGAAACAAACTTGGCAAAAGATTTCAGAATTTTAGAGGTGGTTTTCAGCAGGGAGTCCCCTGTCTTTCCCCCCCAGCGGAACACGAATTGTGGAAGTCTTGAGAAAATCTCGTTTAGCATTTCCAACTGACGCTCCTCAGCACATGTTACCATTACAATGCCGAAAGTTTCAAATATCTTCTCCGCTAGCTGAACGTGTCCTTTTACGGCTAGTTGTAGGAAGGGCAGAATATAAGTGGCATGATGCATTGCAGTTTCTTGTTGACGATCCAGATGATTAAAACATCTTCTTATTAGATCCGTAAGCTCGATCTTGGCCAGGAGGGAGTCGCAGCGAAAGAGCAGTGGGCTTGCCAGTGATAAAATTTTTTCACAGAAAGCCACTTGCAGCGGCATACACTGGTATTGTGCGGGGTCGACGGAGGTTCTCCCTTGCACGGTATGCAAATGATCACAGATGCAGCAACCATTTCTCAGATTTTCCAGGTCCGGAAGAAATGTCCTCGTGTTATAACTAACTAGGCAAGGCAAGCTGGAAATCCCTTTTGCCAGCAGCGAACATATCTCACCATTCCTCCCCCATAATGAATCCTTCTCTACCACGTTGACTAGAAATTCCACAATCGGCTTGATTCCTGAAAAGCAAGGAATATCGAAATTACATGTGCCACCTACTTAGTGCGTACTTACTACCACTACTATTCACCTACTACTACTACTACTACTTCCTACTACTCACCAATGTGTTGAACTGCCCAGGAAACTTGTCCAAAGGCAAGCAGCATTTCCCTCACGAGGAATGGGTTCCAGGAGGAGGACGACGATAATATCCCATTTAGCTCACCACTATATATTGCGTCTACAAAATGAATCCAGGGACGAAAAACGTCCAGTCGTAGCACCGACAAGGAGCTTGCACGCGCAGTTAAAGACTCTGATACGGAAGAGGGATCTCTCAAGAAAGCTTGTATTGATTCCAGACTTTTATATAAATGTTCACCGTGTTGACCTACCCAAACCCATCCAACTACCGCCAAGAGAGATTGTGTAATGGATGGTGATAATTTAAATTGAAACCACTTGTTCGAGTCGCACACTCTAATCGTTTCCAGCAGTTCAATGTAAACCTTGTACTCCACTTCCGGTGAGACACGCAGGTATGAGAGTGCACCAATTGCTACACGAATCCAATTTTTGAAATCCCCTGCCTCGAAAAATGTGATAATCACTTGTGGGGCCGCTTCAGGAGGCAGAATTCGAGTACACCATTTCCCTACATCTTCCGCAAGTCTAAACATGTATTGGGCAGCATGGAGAAAGTCTGGAATGGTCGACGACTTTTCCTCCTCCTCGTCGCTCCTCGTCGCGATGTGTTGCCATTCTGCCAGGACTTTGTTCCACAGGGGGAAAACACTACCAACGATGAGATGGACTTTGGAGAAGGTCGTGTTGGCTTCTCCCTCTGGTAATATCTCCCTCTCAAGTAACCACTTTAATACGTGTGCAAATAGTGGATGGAACACCTGATAGAGTCGGCCCGAAAGGAAATTGAGAATTTTTCTAGTTGCCATATAACAAACTTATTTTTAATAGCCACAAGCAAACCTTGTTTACTTACCACTTGTTCCCCAAACTCATCGTACGTTTGTGAGAGTTGCTCAAGCTGTGCGGGAAGTTCTGTCAGACTGGTCGGAAGGTAGCCTTTCTCCGTTAAAAAGTTGGTAAAGTTGATGGCCGCGGATTGGGAGCACTCTCTCTTCCGGTTGAGCATGAAAATCCAGTCGGCCACTTCCACACCTATCCGTGTCACCTGGAAGTCCGCAAGGGTCAGCAAGGTCTGAAGACGATCAAAGCGCTGGAAAAGTGTTCCCTTGAACAGCACATCCCTAATTTTATTCGCAATGGAGTCGAGTTGCTGAAATAAAATGGAATTTGTAATTAGTAAGTAGTAAAGGACCGCATTAGAATTCATTGCTAATCTCCTCTGTTCACCAATAACGGTTCGCTTACGGTCAAAGAAAGTAGAGGCAGATGACCACATTTTAGTATTAGTTTTAGAAAGTTTTCCCCACTGGGTTTCAGAGCGGCGTCAGCCGGGCACAAACTTTCCAATTTCTCAAACACACTGTTTAAGTTCCAAAGGGATCGTGGGGCAGAGGAAAACGCCTTTGGGAATGTGCAAGACACGGCGTCTATAAAGCAGGTTATTGCTGGGAGGAGGTCACTACTTGCGATATGAACTGAGAAACCATCTATCGAGTCATCTTCCTCAGCAGGGCTCCTACTCGAACCTTTCCCTTTTCCCAGCTCAAATAGTAAGCATGTTGCTTGAGGCTCTTTGCCGAAACTCACATTCAATGATTTCTCCAACATGGTCAAAATTCGTCCTATTTGACTCTCGACTACTTCTGGGTACCCCTCCTGAAGGGATTGGAGTAAAATAGTGAGCAGTTGGTTGGCACTTTTGTTTAATGTTTCCAAATGTTGAGAGTAAGTGGTGAGGGAGACGCAGAATAGTCCATCAAGCCAAATGTCGGAAAATTCTTTAATTTCATTGTCTGGGCTCAGGTCATCAAGCTCGCTGGTCATACGTCGTCTTCCAAGGGACCTTCGTGGCGAAAATAACGCAGGCCACTCCTCCGTACACTTACTCAGCATTTCGAGCAGCTTCGTGCTCAACTCCTCTGATCTTTTCAGAGTCTCCGACTTGAGATATTCCTGGAGCACACTACAAAATCGCTGACGTGCGTCGAACCCTAATTGCGTTAGGAGCTGCTGTTGATGTGATCGGTCTCTCACGGAGAGCGTCTGCAATGGTGGCGTTGGAGAAGGAGGTATGTCTGGCACTGGAGCAGGTGGCGGTGGGGACGATGACTCTCTTTCGCAAATTTTCTTCACAATTGGATGGTCTTCGTCGGTCGTTAATGGTCGCTTTGTTGACCGTCCCCAACTGGGATCGACATTAGCACATGTTGGCGAAGGTTCCATGTTGAGGATGAAAGGTTACTCTTTCCGTTCTTATTTTTACTTAATAAACAATTTATGAGGATTTGCGTTACTAAATATTTCACAGTTATGGTAAACATAAAGGCAATCATCACAGACTAGAGGCGAATCGTAAACCCGAGCATATAATGCAGAATAAACTGGGACGTTATACTACAACATCAAGGCTATTGGCAATACATATATAAATATTTGACATATATAACACCTCTACTTGGGCAACAATGATTAAAATGTTGGTTTCCGTATCCGCAACTTTGGGATTTTTCCCAGCACTGTGTGAATCCTTAGTAGCATTAGCCTTAGTGGCAGTAGCGCACTTTCATTTTTCACCTACTCGCACGGCATCATAAGCATATAGCATTCAAATGTGCTATCATGCCTCCTGCTTTGTCCTTCCACCCTCCTTATATATAAAGCCATGCAACAATTCTGCCTTTTTCTACCAGGTCTGTGAACTAGCCAGTTTGGCAGTCAGTCATAATCAAGCAAGGTGCAAAGAGTGAGTGTTCGCTAAATAGTTGCAGTGTGTGAAATGCGCTTAACTCTTTGCTCCAATTGTGTATCACAATACCCTGTCAGTCCCCAGCTCATTAAGTTTGTGTAAGAAATATGGACCCAAGTAAGCCGTCATACCTCTTCTTAATCTGATGGGTAATCATCAACCGTCAACCTGAACGGTACTTTTAATAATTTGGAGTGTATATTATGTATATTTCCCAACTGATTCGATAGATTCGATTCAGGATTCAATGAGAGGCTCCGGCCCGTCGTCACCCGGAAAAAAGTCTGAATATGCTGTTTACAAGGAAGGCAATGTCAGTGAATTTTCTGATGGTTCCCAGCCACCTCCAAAAGTCTCTGAAGCAATATTGCCACCCCCGCGGTCTCCTCCTGGCATTTCACTTAATCAGTCTCGCCTCGCTGATGCTCTCCCGTTTAGGATGGAAAGTGCTGCGGGTGGAAATCATTGTCAAACCTCTCTTCTCGGCCAACCCCCTCTCACCACTTTTCAACAAATGGTAGCCGCGTTCCCCCAAGGAGCATTGCACCGGGGTGCTGTTGGGGTCACTCAGACTCCTCATATCCTAATGCAATATCCTCGCGGACTTTTAGCAGTTCCTCCTCCACGTCATCCGCCAATTTATTTGCCTAATGCCGGAAAAGGTGTCATCGGTCAACCACCGCATCCCCAACAGTTCCAGCAATCACCTCTGGATTATGGAGAAACTGCTACAACACATACTGGAAACGCAGTACCAGCGCAAGCACCAGCTCAAGCACCACGAAGAATGAATGTGATAGTTAGTTTTGTCAACGGGACGTCTATAACTTATAGATTCGTAAATGTCTCGTCGGTCAGCGTTAGTCAGCAAGAGGTGTCAGTCATGCCAGGTGAGTTTTTCAACAAGGAAATGTACCAGTTGTGAACATCTTGGCAGTG
>JAANSN010004968.1:0-13535 GCA_036850665.1 Dicranocentrus wangi | reverse complement strand
CTTTGTACATTTTATTAAAATATATGGTATGAAACATGTTAAGCGTGTTCGATCACTTCGATCTACCAAATTGGTGTTAGTAAAACGAGATAAAATGTCCTATACAGTTTCAACCAATAAGCCTGACATGACTTCTGTGAAATGGACAAAGTTTGGACCAAACCCTCGTTTAGTAGGATGAAAACCCTCGTAGGATGAAAAAATCGGTTGGTGGGATCCTAAACGTATTTGGTAGGAAGAAAACCCTGATTTGGTAGGATAAGTAATTCCATGCCTATATAATTTACCACTTCCTGTCCCGAAGGGATGTACCTATTCAGTTATATACTTATCACGTCGTCGCTGCGTTGCATACATACCGACAACTTCAGTTTTATGATAAAGTAAACAAAATGTCCCATTTTTACGACATGCATAATATAACAGTCAACCAGAGTGATTAACCAGAGTCAATTCATGCATTCATACACACACACACACACACAGGCCATAATATTCCTTGCAAAAATGCATTGACCTATGCTCAGCGTCCACAAGGATGAGTGGTTGGTTGAGCAGGGAGAATGGCGAATGAATTATCGTCACCAAGCAAAAGGGAACTTGCGAAATGATCCACTAGAAAGATTTACAGCTGCACATATTTCTCCCCCGATTAGTCATGCTAATTTAGTCACAAAATCAGATCGAATTTCCGCTGCTGGGCTATACACCAACCAACCACTCGAAGCTGCAAAAGGTTTAGCTTTATAGCTTGTTTCGCTTATTATTTTAGCTGGAAAAGCCAACCTGGGAAGATGACAGGGATTGAAGTTACAAGATGGTAGAAAGAATTTACGTACGTGCGAGACCTCTCTCAGTATCTCTACGAGAAGATCATGATGATGTCCTTGGAAATTGTAGACACAAAGCGAATGTGTTGACTTAACTTTTGCGACAAATAAATGTTATATTGCTTCATCCTCTTGTTTCCTTTGAAGCCACGTGAGAACTGTGTGTGTGCCTGATGATTCTCTGAGAACTGATATCAGACGGAATAAAAAAAAGTGGAAATGAGTCAGATTGGAACGCATTTACTTAGTTTTTTTTGTTTTCAAAGTTGGTATTAATGGTGACGGCAGAATCTCATTCATTTCCTCCCTTTCTCAATTATGATATTGCTGACGTGTCATACCTACACAGACAGTCGAAATTGAACTAGATAATAATATTCTTCACGAATACAACCCACCTATACCTATTTAGAGGTTCAAATATGACGCAAAACACTGTCTCTCAGCCAAGCCCAGGCGGAGCTTCATCCAGGGAGAAATTTTGTGAATACAAGGATTATTTATTAATTTCCCTGTAATTTCCTATCTCTTGATTTACTGCGGCGTTTTTGCTTGCCCGCCACCGTACATGTACGGTTCCTGCCTGCATTCCACCTCCGACTCAATCACTCCTCCAGATTCATCTAGATTCCAGAGACGGCTGAAAGGATGGAGCGAGAAAAATGAGCGTGCTATTCCATGAAACCCCATTTATCTCACATTTGTGGTTAGACTACAAGCTAGAAAGTTGATAAATCCAGGTGGCAGAGCAAACTACAGAGTTTAATAATAAGAGCAGAGCAGCGTACCATATACCACACCAATAATAACTACAGGGAGGCACTTCCAATGGGAGGATTTTTTTCCCCCAGTAAAGAGTATTTTCCTCTTCTTCTGTTCAGGTGTGTAACATCCAGAGTTCACGATTAAGCCACCTCGTCGTCCTTGCTCTTGTGGTGGTATGGTGGCTCGTCTGGAAAACAGGCTGTCGGTAGCAGTTGGCTCTTACCTTTCCCGTGAATTATATTAATGTGTCTATACAGGGTTATTTTGGCCGAAGCTTGCACAAAAGAAAATCGGATGAAGCCCTAAGTGACTATAATAGACGTGTCAATCTGAAAAATGGCATTGGAAAGACACAACAGTTCGGGGAAAGTGGGGAGCAAAGTGAACTACAGAGTTGAACTCACTTCGTAGCCACACGTTACATCATGATGCGATCAAAAAAGCTGAGAGAGAGAGAGAGAGAGAGAGAGAGAGAGAGAAATGTTTGGAGCAGTTGAACTACTTGCTCCTCTGGTGGAACATTGCTTTTTCTGTAATCGCTTCCAATTTCTGTGAAATACAGCCATAAAAACCTTTTCCAGATACACATAACCCACACACTAAAAAACATGAGTTGACGTTAGCCTAACGGTTTGCATTTTCCCGTAACCAAGAGGACTTTGTCCTTTACTATATTATGTAACATTTCCTGGGAATACTTCTTGTATTTTGCATGTATTCTTTAGCCCTCCCGTAATGCTGCCGAGCGAGCAAGCAAGCGGGGCCACAAAAAGGGCATTTTATTTTCTGGCCGGTGTGACGACGGACGCCGGAGTTTGTGCCCTGAGACTAATATTGAGCCCATTTCTCCCATATATCCACATTGAAAAAAGAAACTTTTGGGTTACTGTCGCTGACGATTATTGTTGTCAAAGGAGGTTGCAAAGTGGAAGTCGTCAACATTCACGAGACTATAAATGCACGGGTTTCTCTTCTCTTCTGCCTCCCTCCTTGCGTAACCCGGTGCGGAGTGCGGACATTGCATGCTAGTAGAAGAAGTAAAAATTGCATCTAGACCCTATTCCATTGGTCATACAGGATCACCTATTATTTTGATAAAAAAATGTATAATTCTTATAGAGACAAAAAAACACACTCGCTTTATTATTCACTCCGTAACGGTGGTGGTCGTTCCGTTCCTATCCACATATTCATCCCATTTTTTTGGCCCCAGTATAGTTCCCCGGCTAGTGTGCCGTTAAGAGTTCTCGAGTTGCAGAAAATAGACTGGGCTGGCAGGCTGGCTGGCTGGCTGGATGAGAGAATGAGGGAAACATGGAGTTAGTGGAGTATTTCAAGAGGGACGAGCGAAAGCCGGCAGGAAGGAGGATTCCTAGTGCACCAAAGGATTTATAGCGAAGCTGGAGTGTCTCAACAATTTTCCACACACAACTCCCGAATGCAGCAAGCAGGATTGGGATATTATAGATGCTACCCAAGTGCTAAGAGCTGCCTAAGAGGTAGCAGACAGATGCAATTTGTGTGGAAGCATGAAAAGAGTCTAAGTTAGATTGAAGTCAACTCAAGATCGTCAGTCACTTTCAGACCTTTGCCGAATCAAGATCAAATTTTCCCTTTTCTCAGATCCATGTCACTTTTTCTATATATTCCACTAACTCCTCTTTTGCTAAAATAATAAAATATATAACACACTTTGACTCCCTCTCTCTCTCTTTCTTTCTTACTCCTGAGGTTTTAAAGCTTAGCTAAGCTGACGACAAAAAAAAACTATTTTCTTTCTTTTCTTCCACCACCAGCCACCCCACCTCCATTTTTTCACCTATGCCAGAGAACATCATCATTGTAAGAAATACTACTAGACAATTTGTCTATAGTTTATCCTTCCATTTCCCTTAGATGTTAGACACACATTCCCCTTGGAAATATAGTTACCTTCTAATGGGCTCATTTTGTTCTTTTGGGATTATAAAAAACACAACAAGACATAGACATGTAGTGTGACAAGGCACCAAATAAAAAAACTTGATGTAACAGCCGTCTTTTTTTATTAGTATGCTGATCTGGAAACGCCAAACACAGATAAGTCATGTTTCTCTCCAAAGTCTCAGCAGCAGCGACACGAACAAGGTGTGTATCTTTGCTGTGAATTTTTCTCTCTTGCTACTACAAAATTGCTCACTCATACAACTAAACTCTTCTACACACACACACATGTAGAGATTATTGTATATCCCATGCGGATCAGATCAGACACAAACAGAAGACTGTGTGGTTATTGTTTAGTGAGCAAAACAAGTGCACTACTTACTTTACTATCTGTCTGTCTGTATCATATAGCACGGCAACTTGTGCCATTCGCTATCATTTCACTCTCAGCTTCCCAGTTGTTGGTGCAGTGGCAAAGATGTTGGGATAGTTGGGAAGTGGTGGCATGCAAAAAAGTAGTACACCAACACCACCGTAGCAGCCAGCCGGCATCCATAAACTCCAAACACCACCATACCACCACGGTTTCATTCATCATAAAAAAACACAACGTTTGTCCAAAATGTGCAGCAACACAACTCGTAGTTTTTCATAGACATATAATAATAACATACGCAATAATAGAATGCATCATCTAGGTTTACCTTGTTTTCTTACCCGTCTCTGCCACAGATACAGATTCGACAAGAAGAGCCAGCCACTCTGATATTTTTCTGATATACGACTCACTAGTGACTTTTACTACTCTTACTACTCCTTCCTTGTGCAATTCAACTTTTGCCAAAAAAAGGAAAAGAAAAAGAAAAGGAAAATGTGTGATAGGATCAGTGAGTGATTGTGATTCAAACCGAACAACTCCTCGGATTCTATTTTTTTTATTCTCATTTTTGCGCATCCATGACACAAGCAATTATATTTTTTTGCTACATGGTGTGTGTGTTTTCTTCAAAAAAGAATCTAATATCGTGGCTGTGATTCTTCCAAAGAAGAGAATCTCTTGAATTGTTAGTGTGTGCTATAATATGTTATGCAAGGTGTTGTATAATAATATAATCTATAGACATGTTGTTGTACATCCCTCATGAGTAATTCTTTTTTTTTTCAGGGATGTTTCGTGTAGTTTAATCTTTTTCATGAATAACACGTTCTTGCATAGTATGTGTGGTTGTTAGGTGGCAAAGAAAAATATAGCAAAGCAAAAGCATAGTAACTCGTCATGTCCCGAAGATTATTATTGTTATACTGTCAGACAAGTATAAACATTGTTTGTCAGTGACTTTGGTGTTGTGTACACACACACAGAGTTTACGTGTACTTTTTTTTATTATAGTTTCCTACAGTTTGTGTGAACGTTCCACTTTGTACATCAATCTTGACCTTCTGATCTTGCAGTTGTAGTACTTTTTGTCGTGTGTTGACTAACAATGATACACGCCGTTTGGGTATTACTCGTAAATATATTCTTGAGATGGATGTGTGTTGTATGTAGCTCTCCTTTTTGGATTATGTCATGATTGAGCGTTTTGAGCGTGTTCTCAAAAAAGAGAAAAAAATTCTCTCTCTATTTATGGTAGGATACTGACCCAACTTTGATTGCAGTAATATGGGAGAATGCAACAGCAACAACTGTAAATTACGATGGGAACTGAAACAAATGGCCAGTCCAATGAAATAGAAAGGTAAGCGCAATTTAAACGCCAATTACTTACGGTTTGCTAGAAGGGGATGACGACGTTTTTTTTGCATTGCATTCTTTGTAATTACGTAAGGAAACGGCGGTGCTGCCTGTAGGATTTTTTGTTCCCTTTTCATGTAGCCAGCCAGTGAGTTCATGAATATTATGGAGTTGATGGGTTCTTTGAGTCATATCATAATTTGTAGGTGTACAAGGAAAAATTCATAAACTAGGAAGGAAATCAGGTTATATGCTCATTGTCAGATGCTCGTGGGGATGTACCCCTCTCCCTCTCTCTCTGCTTAACGACATCATGATTAGTGGGGCTAACATGCTCATCACTAAAATACACCTTGGCTACGACGCGATGGGCGAGGGACGACGACGCTCATTTTCTATAATCTGCATGGTATATATATGCGGAGCAGCAGAGTCGCAATTCGCAATTCGTTACAGTACCATCTGCTCTTTAGGAAATTATAACGACGACGCTGGCTTGATGACGAGGAATTTATAGGTGGGTTGTGTAGGCCGAAGAGCGTGTAAGAAGCTTATGGAAGGAAAGAGTAGGGGCTTTTGCTGTCGTTTAATACGTAATTCCTTCTTCGTGGAACAATGCATTATACATACTAAAAAAGGTACTGGTCAAGCAGGGAGGGAGGGATAGTCGGACGCGGAGAAGTGCATAGTGGGCCAGTTGAATTTCACAGCATTTACTTCAGTGGAAATATAGACTAACGGTAGTTGGTGACTCATTCTCATTACTTATACTCTTTTCAGAGTCACATTTTGGGCACCACTTGTCCTCAGTTGGGTTTTTGGGTATGCACCGACCGACCGAGATCATAAAGTCTTAATTGGTATAAATGACTTGAGCTTTAGCCCCAGTCATCTTTTACTTTTCTCTCTCTCTCTCTCTCTCTGGGTGGAATCCCTCTCGGGAGTTTTTCCTTTATAAGGACTTCATCAAAAAGTAAAAGTCCAGGTGGGGCAAAGGATGAAAAACAGAAGCCTACGGTTAAGTAGGTTCTATGGTACTCAGTTTTTTTTCTCAAAGCTGGACAAGCTTTTGCGTAGGTATATATATATTTGGATGTGGATTACTCTCCAAATATTTTTTTCTTCTTGTCGGGAAAGGGTCGACACAGACGAAATAAAACTGGGAGTTAATGTGTGGTCTCGGCGGCTTCGCTCCGTTGACAACAAAATACAGTTTTCTCGGACAGTTACAAACCGACTTTTTTCCAGACTAATATAAGTCGGAGCGCGAGTGACAGGAAATTTAGAGGGGGGAGCTATTATTCCGCGGTTTACACTCCCTTCGGACAGCAGCATGGCTTACCCAAGGTTGGTTCTGGCCATCGCAATGAATCGCCTCGATGCCATAATCTACGCATTATTCTTGTCTCGTCCGTTCATCCATTTTGCTCTCGAAATAAAAAAATACAGAGAGAGAGAGAGAGTGAGTGAAACAGGGACGACGGAGATGGCAGAGACGCGCAGTGAAGATTAGGCCATGTCAATGGCGACTCTTCTCTTTTCACTGGTGGAGCGTGGTTGTTGGTTGGGATGCTGATGCTGCTGATGATGATGAGCCATGAGCCAAGCTACGTAAAATGGTGAACAACAAGTCGGTTAATTACACGCGGGGTGAGCATATTTTTCCCTTCTAAAAATCACATTAGGCATGACAGGACTAGAGGATTTTTGCTGACTAACAGAGTGCTTTGAACCTTTCCATGCAGCTTGAAAAATGTATGAACTTTACTCGTCGTAGTCGTCGGTGAGAGCTATTTCACAATTATAACAAAATCCTCACAAAAGTTAGTGAGAGCACTAAAAAGACGGATTGCACATCCCACATCATCATCACCATCATCTCTTCTCCTTCATATATCCACCATCATATATAATACAAACATCTCAAAAAAGTGG
This sequence comes from Dicranocentrus wangi, assembly GCA_036850665.1. NCBI lineage: Eukaryota > Metazoa > Arthropoda > Collembola > Entomobryomorpha > Entomobryidae > Dicranocentrus > Dicranocentrus wangi. Next base: position 6,344 of record JAANSN010004968.1, on the reverse strand, counting down.
CAGAGAGAGAGAGAGAAGCTAAAGCTCATCAGAGTCATATCGTATCATCATCATCATTGCACTTAGCAGCTGCTCCTTGCAAATCTCACAAAAGTCATGCATAAACTATAAGTTATATACATATATATATATATATATATTATCTATGCAGACTGCAGTGCAGACTTTGCAGACTATGTACTTCTTCTGGTGTATACACCACACTTTTGTAAACTAGGGACTCTTATTACAACTTTCTCACATCAGATCCCTGCTCTTTGTCGCCCAACACCATATCGCTAGGTTTACATGGATAATTCTAATGAGAGAAGAGAAAAAAAATCCCACCCATTACATATCAGCATCTCTCTCTCACCTCACCTCTTAGAGCTGCAGTATAGTCATTGTGTGTTTACATGGTGTCTGAATTCGAAATGCTGTCATTATCATTGACATCACTTATGAAATGAAAATGGTTTTAGATTGCACACTAGATTTTTTTTTTCTTTTACTTTGTCTCCTTCCTTTTTTTTTACCAACAACTTGTGGACACACCAAACTCTCAACTCTCAAACTTTTTCAAAGGATTATAAAAACTTTTTGCAAAATATTTTTTAAAAAAAATGAGAATGCGGAGTTTTTAATTAAACAACCCCCATAATATTATTGGCTTTTCTTCTTATTATAATGAATAAAGAAATGCAGCGTGATATTCAGCTTGACGAGATTTCCTGAAAGTGTTATAAAACACTTTTTTTGGTACGGTTCACAGTTCAGCGAGCAGAATAAAATGTGGTTATGTAAAAAAGATACAAAAAAAAGTTTGCTGATGTGTAAAACTCTACTAATACTGAGAGAGACAGAGTCTCGAGGCAGTTTTCTGGTTGATGATCATGAAACTATGTGCGCACCTAATTTATGATAAATATTAATGGCAAAAAGTGTATTTCTGAGAGACGTGTAATCCCTAATGGGCATGATTATTTGGGAAGAGATTGGATACTCACTCGGTGTGTGCAAGCAAAGAAAAAGAAGCAAAGTGTTAGGAAGCCAGAGAGCCCAGAGTCCATATCCATACCACACGAATCTCCCTAAACAATACAAAAAAGTTTTCCTCTACACAATGATTACTGCGCACTTTACTGTACTACTACTATCCTTCATTGAATAGAATCATCTTCATCCTAATCCGTAGGTGCCCATAATAATAAAGATTCAATCATATCCCACCACACCACCACCACCACCATCAATACATATATATATGGCGAGAGACGTTGCTGCGGTGCGGTGTGTATGACAGCAAACCACGCAAAAAAGTCCATTATATTGTCAGGAAGAAACTTTACACCTCATCGATCGCTTCTGTAATTACAAGGGACAATAACTTGGCGTGTAATACATGATGATCACCGCGTCGTCGTCGTCGGCATCATCGTAATAGAATCGTAAACAAGAAGATAGAGCCCCAAAAGCGGCATATTCTGTAGAAAGAAGAAAAGCTGTAATATTATCTATTATCCTTGCCATCTTTGCAAAAAAAAGTAATTTACGTGGAGCACACAATATATATATGTATATGAAATGCGGTGGAACTCGAGGTTTGTTATTATCTGAGGCGTATAATATATTTTCTCTCACGGGATGTCGATAGCTTTCTACGAGTGGGAAATAATTAGCAAGATGTGATTTATGGGAGATTTTAGGTATATGCAAAAAAATGGGGAAGATATGCTCGTAACTAGTTGCAAAAAAATACATAAATACGGAAGGTGGCATCCTCCTCCGCCTCCTCCACCTCCTCTTGTTCTTGACTTCCCAACTCTGGAAATTCCATATTCATTTTGGGAATTTCTGATAATCTCCCTCTGGATTTGCGGCGCTAAAACGTTCACGTTCCGTGTTGTCCAGTTAATCTTCATTAAATTCTTGCAACTCTCAAAAGTTGTCATGACGCGGAGGAGGAGGAAGCCTCCTAACTATAAAACCACTTAGCCCTCTGTATAATTTATAATTCCCCAGTTTGTCCCAAAAGTCACGGATTTGCTGTGCGAACGAACAACAACAATAACGTGTATATCCAAATTACTACCTATGAAGCTACTACCCCTGCAATCATCCCGTCTTTTTTTTAAAGGTGATGCCTAAATTGCGGCAAAAAAAAACTTGCAAAGGAGGTGGTAGCCAAACAGCACGGGATTATTAGGGAACCTCCACAGACAGACGGAGGAAAACGAGGAAACCTTATTGAACTAACCTGTTCATTGGTGTTGAGCAAAATAGGAGAACCCGAGGATGCGAAAAAATATACTATATTATGTACCTCGTGGTGGTGGTGGTGGTGGTGGTGCACTGGCGAGGGAGTCGGTATTGCACATGCACGTAGCGATTAAATTGATTCAGGCTTCATGTGAGGAATACGCAATATCCCAAAGTCAAGCTCACGAATCGCGAAGACCAACAAAAACATCAAGAAGAAATGTTGTGTGCGGATCAGCGAGTGATATGATGCCGTGTAGGAATCCTTATTATGCAACATAACATAATATATAATTGTTGGTTGGGTTTTGGGTTGTGTACCTATAAGGGATTCCGTTTTTGAAAGGCCCAATAATAATAATACTCGTCATGATGATGATTGTGCAGCACTACTACACACACATGTTAAAAATAACTGTTGATGATGCTAAAGTGCAACTGCAATGACGCAGCTCGCAGGTGTATCTAGGTCTGTGTATCTTTGCCATATAATTTATATATTACCCCACAGAAAGTAAGTATGTATTATCATTGTTTTTGCCTCTTCCCTGCGCGATCCTATATACTTAAAGGGATATTCTCAGCAAGTAAAGTATTAAAAACATAGAGTTTATATTTATTATTATTACGATGCTCAAAAAGATACAAATTATGCTTTCAATGAAATAATAATAACATTTTTTATCAATGTTATCAATAAAGTTACTGTATTAATTTGTGGCTATTTTAGTAGCACCATATTATAACAATTTTTTTTTTAATTTTTTAATTTCTGTATTTATACGCTCCAACCAGTCAGTACCCCTCTCATGCTTTTCCGCGTTATTGCTCCAAATAAATGCGAATTTTTAGCAAATCCCAAACAACAAGACTTGCACACACTCCACCACCACTCACTCCTCGTGCTCACAAAAATGTGGATTATTTCATGTTTGAGAGGAGCAATATAATATCCACTAGCAGAAGCAGGGATTTTGTAACAATAATGCATATAATAATATACACAACACAAACTCAATCCCAATCATGATCAGTTATTGCGTACATTTTTTTACGACGAGGCAGGCAGGCAGGCTATATGTACCACACACATCGTCGTTACGAACGAGATTGCAGAAGCACTACTGCACAAAGGCGGAATCCATTCATTTTCGTGGGGGACGACGACGGGAGGAGATGAAGTTTTTGCAAAACTAGATTTGCGCTGTCCTTTATAAAACCACATTTTTGGAGCTGCGCCCATTCTTTTCGCCTTGCACTTTCGATAAAAACAAAAAATATATATCTCGAGAGAGTTGTGTGATACCATGCGGGATTGATTCACTGATTTTTTCCCCCGTTGGCCTTTGGAAGTATTTACACCAGGGGAAATAGAAGAGGAGGAGGAGGTGGCAAAAAAAACTCCGACCCCGACCTGTAGCAAAGAAAATATCGTTAATCTTTATTTTTCCCCCCCAACAACAGCGGTGAGGAATCCGCACCGCCGCTCCTGCCATACATTTTTGTGAATATTGCGGACCATTGTGTTTGGTTTTTTGTGTATATCCTCGTTTACTTATTTATTTTTTTACAATGTTCCCTTTTCAATAACGAAATTAATGGCGAGTTTCGAGTTTCGTCGTACTTTGAACATTTATGTTTTTTGTTTTTCCAACTGCCGGAAAACCTTTATAGAGTGAGTGGTGACGACGCCGATATGATGATGATGACGCCGAGGCGAAAGGACTACTTTTTGTGTAAAAGCTAGAGAGCTTGTTTTTCCACGCTTTCGTTACCAACAACTCCGGATATATCCTACAGTGTCAACAGTGAGGCGTGACGACGAGGAAAAAGGCGAGTGAGCATTATGTTTTTTGCGAATTAGTCAGCCTGGCACCCACATATCATCAACATCAAGTCGATTGTGATTCCATAGATATAAAAATACGATCTAATAAAACATTGTGTAAAAATTTCAGTTGCCTACTCTCACCTCTCATCAACACCCGCGTGTTCGTGTTACAAATCTCTCCCTTTTATTCGCAACACTCTTTCGAAAACTTTTTTTCGAAAACACAGGGAGATTTCAAGGCTACAAGGAAATTTTAACTGTGGTGGAGTATCGTACACGACCACAGAGTTTTGACTTTTCGGTCAGTTCAAAAAATGTTTCAAAACGAAAACTCTCTCAGACTCCTACAGTTTTTTTTCTCGATCCCAATGTGTTTACTACAAACAAACGCCAAGTCTGTAATTTTCCAAAGGTCTAAATAGATGACAAACAAGAAGAGCATCCTTTTTCTCTTCTGTTGCTTGGCTACTCTTGTTTCATTATGGAAGGGGTTGCTTGCTTGCTGCTGTATAGCAAGCTCATCTTTCATAGCAGCAGCAGTAGTAGTCGTAGTAGTAGTTTTTCGTTGCTACTGATGCTGCCGTATCACAAAAAAATGTGTAGACAATTGCCTATTAGCACTTTTTTTGGAGCTAGCTGTGAAGAAGACGTCGTGAGATTCAAGCTCAATGTCAAAAAAACCACGGTTGCCATTGCCAATCAATGTACGTACGTACGTATGTGTGGATAACACCCATGAATAATCATTACTCATCTTTGCGACTGCATATATAACTGAAACACGTTTGTGAGCCTTTTGTGTGTGTCGAACACGACGGGTGTAGTCCGTGTGGTTCTGTTTGAGAGAATGATATAACTACTTACTACTCTCTGTGATTTGGTGAACAAAGAGGCGAGTAGCTGGCGTCGTGCGTTGTCGTCAGTGTTAATTTCTCTGCTGACTTGTGAAAATTTCGCAAGAAAGAAAAATCTGTGTTGAGATATATTTATTCGTTTTTTTGGTACGCCGTGACAGCTTTCAAGTTTTAAATTTTCCATGCGAGTACCTATATATGTTGAAACAACTATTAAATATTTAACAGACACTCCAGCAGCCGAGCCACTCAAAATCCCACTTTTTCCTTTAAATGGAGTATTTATTTACCAGCAGGGGTTTGAGCTGAGAAGGTGACAAAATTTATATTTTGTGCTGATGAGATTGTCCATCAAGCAGACTCAACTTGTGGCATTCGACTTATAATGTGGCACTATTTTTTATTTTATTTTTCGAGTGTGCATTCCATGTCTAATTCATATATAAACTTTACGCGTCTCGCTCTCGCACGCTTGACCTTACCACTTTGAGTGAACTCTGTCGAGGAAGCAGATAAAAATACATGTCATTTTTTGAATACACACAACAGACCAGTCAGTCAGCGAAACAGTCAGCTTATTTATGTGCGTAGTAGTAAAAAACGTAGAGCTACCTAATTGTACATAACAGCCGAGAATCTAACAATAATAGTAATAATAACTCAGGAGATTTTCTGTAGGTTGCTGTTGCGCTGCTGTAAGGAGCAATGCGGTTTAGTAGGTGATCACGAGAGCTAGGGGAAAATACATAATTAGTGTATCGTTTAAATAAATATTATTCACTTCAGATATTCACACTTTCATTATTGTAATATATTTACAGAGAACGGAACGCAAAGCAGCAATCAGACAAGGGTTTGGTTTTTTCACTGGTGTGCATTATTACCTATATCCGCGTCGTTTTACAAATAAAATTTAATTTGGAGTGCATATCACTTTTTGAAAAAGTGAGCTACGCTTGCCATTGGTATTTACTTGAGTTGGTGGTGGTGGTGGTGCCGAAGAGAAAAAATGAAAAAGGAATTTGGCAGGAGAGTCGAACGAATTATGGTAAAAACTACATAATATATATATTTAACTTCTATGCATCTCCGTCGTCGCTCCGCTAACAAATACTGCCATCTCGAATTTTCTCCTTTTTACCGTTTTGCATTTTTCGGCCTTTCTTAAATGTAGTTCAGAGGAAGGAGCAGTGCAGTTTATAACGTTCGGGAATGGCAAATAAGTGATGTGAAATGCATGGAAAACTATTTCTCCGCCTGTTTTGAAGAAAAAACGACTCCGAGTTACTCTATATCTCTCTTCCTCCCTGTAAAAGTACGCCAATTGAGTTAGAGCCAACAAAATTTATTTACTACATATTATTATGAATTTGAGCATCATCATCAGGAGTAGCAAAAATCGAGACTTACGATATATAAAG
>JAANSN010004967.1:0-13540 GCA_036850665.1 Dicranocentrus wangi | reverse complement strand
AGCAGGACATCCGCGTCCATGGCTCGTGCAATGCTACTTTCATCAGCTAATGGAAACAGTTTGTCGTGTTATATAGGTTGGTAATATATAATTTTGAAACAAGAAATTAGGAAATGCCTTCAGCAAAAGCAAACATCGTACACTGACTTATTTGAAAGAATAGCAGTGTTGAGGATTTCGTTCGATATTAGACCGATCGGGAATGTTGTCCGAAAAAAATGGCCATCATGACGGTGGGCCAATGGTATAAAACCGCGTATCTCCACCTGCGTTCAACAACGAAATCGGCATCGATTCTCGATTGTTCTTGAGGCATTTGGTTTCATTAGAACGGGGGATTGAATCAGCTTCTGAGGTTAGAGGAGCCTAAATCCAGTGGAACTCGAATACTCGAAAAGTACATTTTTCAGCGTCACATACAAATGCTATCATCACAATTAATTTTATTTAATTGCGTTTTTTGAGAAATGCGTTATAATTACAGCACTACAATTTATAATATAAAAAATACTTTCTGTGCTAGTTTCAATTCATATTCTGATTGCTTAGATTGGATTGAATGTCATCTAGTCCTGTATTTGCACTCGCAATAAGCATTTGCATTGGCACGGTCCATTTTTATCAAGAGATAAAAGCGGATGTCCATAAGTCTAGAGCACTGAAAACTATCACTAGTGTTTGAAATGGAGATTTGAATTTGGTAAGGCGTATTTTCTTTTTCGTATCATCAGTAGTGGTTGTGCCTCTGCTTGGCTGGGTTATATCTGATTCGTGTTCCATGTTTTCGATTTGAGAATCAGTTTTTGGGTGTCTGTTGGTTTGGGTGAATGTTGCACAGCCATACTATTTATTCCTTACGATAGGCCGTATCAAGGAAAATTAGCTTACTCTTTAACGTATTAGTATAGATAGAAGCGGTGCTGCTCTTCCTCTACCTCTGACAGAATGAGAATTACATTAAGATGCTGTATTGAAAAATGCGGAGAGGGTTAATGAAAGCATTAAAGTATTAAAAATACGGCTATTCGCAGAGCTGGACGGCAGAGGTGGATCCGAAATCCATATTAAAAATGGAGGAATCTCTGCTTCATAAATCATTCCCTCTCATTTGTAACTTTGAAAATAAGATTTATTATCTACATAACATTTTACATCACTTTTGCTTCTCAAATACAGCTGGCTTATATAGTGTATTTTAAAGGATATACGAGTATATATATATATATACTATCAATTTGAAATAATGCTGACCATTGTGCGGGAGCGTGTTTCCTTGCATTTGAAAATGATCTCAGACAAAAAACTTATTAAGCCTAGAGCAAGTCCAACAAGTAGAACAGTAAATATTACTAAAACATTTCCATCGAGTTTGGGTTTTGTCAGTGGGACTGGGATTAACTTCAGCTTGAGCAAATCATTCGATTCATATATATGCCCCCACCAGCCCCAAATCCCAAACTCCTGAATGGCTCTAAACCGGATGAGCAGGAATGGATAGAACTATCCTTTAAATTTAAACCATGCATAGCTTCGATCTCCAAGTATCTCGGTGCTAACCTAACTTTCAAATTTCTGCAAATCCCTTCTAGCCCGTCCTAAAAATTTATATGCCTTTTTCGAGGGTAGCACAATGGCCACCATGTCACAACCGATGAACACCTCCCATAACAATTTGTCCTGTTCCCCTTCAAACTCACTGTTGAGGATATTTAACCAAAAGCTGCCCTCCATATATGATTTTGTTAAGTTACCAAGTTTATATATAATTCCCGGAAGGACTTTAATCGAGTCGTATAATTTCAGCTGGGACGAGTAGAGCGCTGACGTATTCCAAAGTTCGGGACGCTCATTAATCTGACTGAATTTATCCACCATATGTGACACTAGATGTAAAGCATTCGTGTACAAGATATGTGAATTGTATATTGTGAGATTATAATTTGTTTTCTGTTCCCCTTTCAAATTTTCGACTTGGTTCACACGATCTTCCAATCTCATTTCGGCAAACACTTGAAACTCATTATCGAGCAATTGTTGAACCGCAGTGCATGGAATTGTGTTTCTTCCCGAAACCAACGTGTCAATGTTTTTCCCCTTGTAGGCGTTACTCAGGACAACGGAGACTAGAAGGAATACGCCTATTGGATACCTGAGCACATGTCTCTTTATCCTTTCCAGCGAATAGTCACCTGCCACAAGAAATGTTTGTATCAGCGCCAGAATCTCCCTCGTTAAAGAGGTGCCATCCCCTAGCGTGCCTTTCACAATGGCAACAATTGCTCCGGAGGTTAAAAGTGTAAGCAACCAAGAGTTATTGTCGTAGCAGGAAACCAACTGGAAAAAAGCCAGCGGACTCAACCGGTCTCCCACAACTTACAAATCGCAGCGAATCTTGATTGTACTCGTATGTTAGCGGAAAATAATTATAGTAAGCGGCCATGTTTCGTAAATGTATTGCACCGAACTGGGGGACTCCTAGCATTAAATCCATGACGCCATTCCGACATAGACCATAGTGATCAGTATAATTTTTAAGGATGGATTTGAAAACCCTCAAGTACACACTTACAAGGGTCGGCTCGCTAATAAGGACTGACGGGGCCTCGCCGTTTGGATAACACAGGTCTGCAGGAGCAACAAAGTCCCACGAGGTATCCTCGTTCGTGTAGTAACGGTTATTCAAACTTGCTAATAAAAACTGTAATCCTCCTATCCTCGCATTTGTGGTCTTAAACGTTGTCTCTGTAACGCTTCTAGTGTCTCCTTTCGGACAGCCTAGGCACATGTGCAAGACGGCGGTGGTGATTCCATCCGTTGCAACAAAGGGATCGGCTGTGCTTCGAAAAATTTTGAAAATGATGAATTCCGCATAGTAGGCTATATTTTTGGGCGACCTGGCTTCCGTGGGATCCCGATCACGATCAGTGCTCACCGCACGTGCCAACCAGTCTGCGAGGTAACCTTTCTTGAGGCACTTTTCTGCAGCTCTCGCCTCCAGCATTACAGCATAAAACGCTGGCATCCAAGGCCGCTGGCTGGCAGTGCGGAGTCTAACCAATCCTCCACCCGAGCTTGATATTGATATTGATATTGCTTTATTTAACGTGCATATTTAGTAACAACCAAAGGCTGATTTCATAACTATTACACATGTATCTTAGACACATTACAACTGTTCCGTAATCCATTGAGATAGACAATACATAATAGATCATGTTACAAATCCAAAACTTTCTAACTACAAACCTCATATAAACATTTTATTTCTGTATTTTATAACATGCTGCTTAAACTTTTCTACTAAATTGCTTTCAATTAATTCATCGGCTAAGGTGATGGTTCTATCTGTGAAAAATTTGTTCCATTCAGCATTTCGTGAGCTTCACGACTCACGTGCTGCCAAATTTCATATGGATACGTCAGGCGACGGAAGAAATCACGGACTTTTTCGACGTTTTTCGGCTCCCAATTTTTATCCAGATATCGTGTTTTTACTGGAAAGCTGAGAAGAAATTCTGGAGGAAACATACCCACGCTCAAGTGGCATTTCCAAGGTTTCGCCTTCCACGCATAATGAGTTAAATTTATTTTCGCGGTGCTAACAGTTAGCATTGGTGACAGAGGCCGGAAAGGACCTACTGTAGTGTTTACAAGTCTCCAGGCTCCCATCCAAATCAAGATATCCCTCTGGTTTCTCCGTTTTACCAAAGCTGGCTCTAGTTTCCGAAGAGTTATGGGAATTTCTGTGGAAGCAAAGGAAACACCCTGGAAGTTGGTGACGTGCACAAGGCACTCGGAAAAAAGGCCGAACATGCTGTCGAGTTTGGGAAGGTCGGGATAGGAGGTCGGTGCTGGTACAGGGATGTAATCCTTCAATACACTGCTGGGTAGTTCCCGTATAGTATTTTTCGATTCGGAGAAAAGTTCTGGTAGGGAGCCAAATATAAGTTGCTCGTCGTCGTCTTGTTCGAATACAAGTCTTCTTTGACAATGCGGAAGCAGAATATTATTTAGCAATAATATTATACACACAACCGGCGCCATGTCCACTTGACGACCGACGAGATGCTGCTGAAGGAGAACTCTGACTCTTGTGTTTTTACAACAAATAATAATAATAACACCAACACCGTCTTTTGTGTTAAATAAACCTAGAGTTTCTGCAACAAAACGCGCACCATTCCACCAACTGACTACTTAACAACATATATATATAATCGGTAGCACACTATCAAAATGTGCTCCACTTGGCTTCACGCATTGGACATTTGATGCGATGATGAATAGAGGGATCTATCTCACAAGCCGAATTTTATATTATTTAGACCCCCGTCTTCGACTTTATTTCGAAACAGAACGATACGCTGGATCTATTTGAAGGACCGACACTTAAAATCTCTCAAGTTTAATTCTAAGTTTATTTAGAAAAAATTATTTTCACTTGATGACCAAAAACGGTGTGGTGTATCCAATGAAGCCTATTACATTTTGATACTCGTTAAATGTACCTGGAAAAATTTTATAATACCAAATTTTGGGTTTGAAGGTAGGTTTTAATATGGCAAGCTTTAGGATTGCAAACGTTTCATGGTTTGCATGTATGCCAATTATCGAAATTACATTTTACACGGGTTTTCACAAAGCCTCGATAATCTTCCAAACCAAAACTAATTAGGTGGGCGTGTGGCCAAAAGGGTAGTAATTGAACAGTTTGATGCCCAATGTTGTATGGTAGTTGGTGGTTTGGCATTAGGGACACAAACACAGTGAAGTACCAAAACAAAAAAAACACTTCAACTTTAGAAGTAATTGAGCGGCTTGTTGACATGGGATGGATATGGTAAAACACGCAATTTGGACTGGCACCAATTTGATTGACAGCGAGACTATTATGAACTTATGAAGTAGTGCTAGCCATTGACCAATCTAATAATACGTCACAAGTGTTTTATGCCATCATGCTCCTATTGCTCTATCATGTTGTGAAAAAAAGATTTTTTTAAATTTTGAGCCATATTGGGTATATAGTACTATGCTGTGGGGTATCCCCCACTGGTGAAGTGGGGGTGCCCATTCCAGTCTGAAACCACCAAATCCGGATTTTCCATGTCACACTTGGTCAGAATAAGTGAATCTCATTGCTCCCCGATGGTTACGGATGGATATGTTCCCCAGTCAGTTGTGATCATATGAACAGGCGCTCGTCTCGTCGTTCGTCCACCCCCCCGCAACGAAACCCAATAAAAAAAGTAAAAATGTTGTACCAACAAAACAAATACATATATTATGGCCTTATATTATGGCTCCATCCAAATAAATGTTTGACAAAATCTGGAAAGAATAAATTTGTATACGCGTGGTGCATTAAATTAAATGCTCACATTTGATTTTACTTGGCAGGCAGCGCAGGTCTCTAAAAACCATTCATATCATCACACAAGTTCATAATTGTGTCCACAAACCTGTTTCTGTCTGTGGTTGACCTTGTCCGAAAAAAAAATTAATTTGTCTTTGTACTCCTCTTCTTCAAACCTCTTTTTTCCATTCGCCAACATTTCATTTTATATACATATTTTTTACAATATGTACTCTGACGGACACACTAACCCTTTTTTAGCTAGACGAAATCCAGCGGAGCAACCTCCAGAGATAATATTATGCAAAAAGTATATATATATCTACGAAGATTATTGCCACGTATCCATTACAAATCCTTTGACTACATTAGGTGACCACAACCACAAGCTTTAGGAAATTCTCGTCAGTAGTGAAATTACTTTACAAGGGACAAGTTTTATTGTGCCTCATTTTTACTATCTTTAATTTTTTTTTAGTTTTTTCAATCAAAAAATGAAACCTCAACTTAAAGTTTGCCTGCTGGTTACAGCTTTGATTGGAGTGTTCATGATTGTCGCTGGAGGTGGTTCTGGAGGTAAGCTATTATATTTTTTTCAATGTGACTCACAAGTAAAATATGGGTTGTAATAATTTCGTCATATTATTATCAATTTTGTAAAATATATTGTGATGGAAAATTCAGAGCGAGATGATGAAGGGCCGTCGTCGTCGTCAACTTCCCCAGTTAAACAATCTCAGAAGACGCCTCCTTGGTTTGAAGGGATATTCCTTGGTGGACGCCATTCAAATGGGAAATTGGGACGCCTTTTTGTTCCGCCTGTCTGCCGGTGACAACGCCACCCTTATCTATCCCCGCGGTGCCACTCTCTTTCATTATGCGGCAGAGAGAGGGGAGACTCGAATGGTTCGGCATTTTGTGGAACAGTTGGGGTGGAACGTTACCGCCGTGGATGATCAAGGCTTGACACCCCTCCACCACGCCAGCTCCTCCTGCCACACCGAAACAATTAAATACCTCGTGGAGGCGGCGCCAGGAGCCTCCGCCGTGGATGCCAAAAACACGGTGGGTGACACTCCGCTCGCCATCGCAGCCGGCTATTCCTGCTCCAAGTCGATATCCTTTCTGGTGGAAGCGGGCGCGGATGTAAATGGGAGGCGAGATTCTGATTCTGCACAACACGGGAGTAATAATAGCCCCCTCCACCGGGCCCTCACCAACGACTACATGCCAGCGATTTTTGCTCTCGTGGAGGGAGGAGCGGACCTGAAGGTCAGAAACAAGGCGGGACAAAGTCCACTTCATTACAGGGTTTCTGAGTGTGGCACTGGGAGACTTTCCGAGGTCCAGTATTTGATTAGCAAGGGAGCAGACGTCAACCCCAAAGATGACAAGGGAGATAGTCCGCTCCACACCGCAGTCGGAAACAATTGTTCCCTGTCCCTGGTTCAGTTTCTGGTGGAGTCGGGTGCGGACCCGAGAGCAAAAAATAATCTAAATTTGACTGCTCTTGAAGTGGGAATAATGGAAATGGAAGAAGAAAGTAGTGTGAGCGAATACTTGACAAAAGTGACTCAAAATCCTGTCCAATTTTTGACGTCCACGACGACGACGGAAACGTCGCGAACAAATATACCTCACGGAAATAATTACAGGTATTATCCGCTGTTTGATGCCGTTCGGGAGGGCGATTTGGACGCAGTTCGCTACCGGGTTTCCGTCGCTGGCGACAATGTCTCCGCCGTAGATTACGGGGGCTATCTCCCCATTCACATTGCTGNACGGGGGCTATCTCCCCATTCACATTGCTGTCGTCGGAGGACATCTTCCGGTGGTCAAATACTTTGTGGAGGAGCTGGGAGTCGAGGTCGACCCCAAGAGCACTAGAATTGGTGATACCACAGTAGGCGTGGCTGCGGGACTTCTCAAGTCCACCTCCATTCTAGAATATCTTGTGGGCCAGGGGGGAAAATTGGAGACGGCAGATTTTTCCGGTAATACTCCGCTCCATACGGCAGTCAGCTCTAACTACCTGGAGCCGGTGGAGTACCTCGTGACGAAAGCTGGAGCCAATCTGAATGCTAAAAATATGCAAGGCCAGACCCCGCTACATGTAGCGGCCAGAGGATGTCGCTTCCCAGCCGTGTACACTCTGGTGGAGGGCGGAGTCTGACCTGAGTGTTACTGATAGGGATGGCAACACTCCGCTTCACAGCCTGGTCTCGAGTGGTGGTGAGACTCCCCGGCTTGGCGCAGTTCAGTTTCTGGTGGAGAAGGGAGCCGAGGTGAATGCCGTGAACGGGGATGGTGACACTCCGCTCCATTTGCTGGCTGCCCGGAGTACGTCTGATGATGTGATGAACATTGTCAAATATCTTGTGAGCAGAGGAGCGGAGCTGGAAGCACGAAATTTGCAAGGCAAAAGCGCTGTGGATTTGAGTTCCGATTTCCGATGAAGATATTAAGGCTTTGATAACATCTATAAGAAATTATAATTTGTAATAAATAATACAAGGATTCCCTCAACATATGATTTTGAAGCAATCTAACCAACCCAATCATTTGAAAGAACGATTTTGTTGCAAACTAAGTAATTGTATATTTTTTCCCGTGAAAACTCTTTTGTTATCAATGTCAGCAGGAGGACTATTGTGAATTCAGTGGGAAAACCAATTAGCAAAGTCAATTTAGGTAAATAAATTTAATAAATAGCATCCAAATTCAATGTTAGGCTAAAGCTCTATAAATCTTGTTCCGTATTGACAAGTATCAATTCTTGTCAGCTTCTCATTTCAATTCAAAATGCAATTCACGTCTTGGTGTCAAATGAAATATTATGCATACAGAAATTATACATTGCTTCTAGGTGCAACCATATTATACTTTTGTCAATATTTATACATTATTATTTGCTGAGGATAATACTAGTACCAGGAAGAGCAAAAAATGCCGTTGGCCCCTTTATTTGCTTATAAGATGGTGCAAACAGGCCAAAAACTGAGTGTGATGTAAATACGAGTTCCAGGAAAAATGCGCCCGTTTTGTCGCACACACACTGCCTATTTTTGCACCTTGTCAAAACGTTCATCAATGCATGAAAGCATAATACAAACAGTACAAAAAATCCTTGTCAAACAAGCATGCCTAAGCTGCTCGATTTTGACGAGCAACTAAAATGAACTCAAATCTCTGAAAGCAAGCAAATAATTCATCATATAACTCTCACCAACTTTCTACATTTCGTCGTAGCCACAACAGTGCACACAGGTTACGTGGAATTCGTCTCAAATTCTTAAGTAAGCAGTAAGCACTACTACTGATTCGGATGCTGGTTTTTTCAAAGGGTAAAATAACGCATATATATAATGAGTTTCGCTGAAGCCGGAGGAGCATTGCAGAAAAAGTTTCCCTTGAAAGACCTATCCACTCTCTATTTTTGCGATTTTTAAGAATTTGTGAGATCTTAGAAATGAAACCAGTGTTCTTCTTGACTTTCTTCTTTGCAGCATCCGCTGCCGCTCTTGCAGCTTCTCAGTGGAAATTTGGAGATGGCTGCAATAATAACGGAGCATACACCTGGATTCCGGGCTCTGTCGCAAACACAAGTTATCTGGAGAAGGCGGGTCAGGAAAAAGGCATCTTCTCCTATTTCGTTGGGAGGGCAGCGCATCTGGATGGAGTGATCCCAGGAGGCTGGTCCACATTTTCCTATGGACCCTTTTGGATAGCTTATGGCGGTCAGGAGATTGAAAAACGGGATCAGTTTGAGGTAAAAGTAGTAATAATCCCAGAAGAGCTATGGTCATATTATTACATATTTTAATTCAGATTTTTTAATAACAGGTACTTCAAGCCATGCAGGGTGCTCTAGCCTGGGAGCTCATGCCAAGTGGAGGTCTGCCCAATGATCCCGTACTGGGTGGCATTTATCCGACATCCCAAGAACAAACTTTCATTTGCAGAGCAAGGCTCGGCGGCGGGCGCGACCTTATCGTTGGAAATTACAGGCGGAGCACTCGCAAATGTTCTATTCCATTTTGTGAGCAGGCATACTAATATTTTAATATATTTTTTGGTGGTTTTGCATCATCGTCATTTCCATGCCTTGATTGAGTGACCATGTTTTAAAAATCCGTGTGTTTAAATATATATTTTTTTAGATAACGTTGTGCACAACTTGGAACAAGGCTATGAAGTACTTGCTCTCACTCGCCATGGCAGGACCCTTGCAACAACAACAACAACAAACTGTGGTTGTTGTGATTGTGAAAATCTTCCCACTCGAATTTCTTAAGTAATATACAACATACGTCGTCCAGCTACTCACCAGTCCAGTTTCACATTGTATGTATTGCCAGGCATTCCCGAATATAAAAACAAACAAAAATAAAAAACTGGATCCCTTTAACAATTTTATTTAATCAAATCAAATGTTTACATTTC
Organism: Dicranocentrus wangi; assembly: GCA_036850665.1. Classification (NCBI taxonomy): domain Eukaryota; kingdom Metazoa; phylum Arthropoda; class Collembola; order Entomobryomorpha; family Entomobryidae; genus Dicranocentrus; species Dicranocentrus wangi. The sequence continues at coordinate 3,741 of JAANSN010004967.1, read as the reverse complement.
GGCCCAATAATAATAATAATTTATTTCACCAGTAATATGTTATTACTAAAATTTGCATCTAGTTTGATTTAATCAGAGAAACGCAATGATGTAGTAAGACTAACACTTAAAATGGTCGTGATAACACGCTGCTGCACCTATAATACAGATTTGAATTATGTTTTTGAAACATTAAAACAAAGTTTGTCGCATAACCTAAAATAACACCCCCACGAACCACTTCTTTGCAACCTTTTCCACGGATATTCCTCGATCCGGCCCCTTAAAACACTTTATTGCTCAACACCAGCAGCTCCGAAGAGTTTAGCATAATGGTTTTAACAATCTGTCGCTTCACATCCCTCCCATAGTACCCCATATGACTAATGTAAAACGACACTGGCTGCAGGGCTCTCAAAATCCTCTTAACCACCCGTCTCGAGCCCCTTAGCTCCCCCTCCCTCGCCCTCCACTCCCGAATCAGCCCTTTGCTCAAATTAACCGGTATTTCGGCCACAGTCAGCGACAGGGCCCACGCCGCCACCATGAGCAGCGTCATGTACGGAGCCAAAATGTACAAAAAGGGGGAGAGCGCCTTCCACCCCACAAAAGTCCCCACAAGGGAAAATATCGTGATTCCCATGCACCCCTGAACGCTCACAAACAGGACGGAGGACATTAGCTGGATGGACGTGACGTGAGTCCGGCGGAATTCCAGATATTGAGTCAGCGACCCCGAAATGGACCTGTTGTTGCTCAGCAGCTGCTTATGAATGGAGGTGAGCCGAGCCGCAGTTACGTGACACACGAGTTGAAGCCAGAGAAAGGCTTGTCGCGCTCCTTGCGCCGCTTCGGACACGGCCACGAAAACAAAAATTTCAGCAAGGGCTCTAGTGCAAATGTAGGCGGCAGGGGGAAATTGTTCGTCGTCACAGCGGAGCACCCCAAAAATGAAATGACCTACGGCGTCCATTCTCCAGAAGAGAGAAACGGGGAGGTAGATGACGAGTGGGAAGAGGGAGACTAGTGTAACCACGAGAATCACGACAAGCCCGACAAAATCCCCGCGACCGGTTTTTAAAATGGATTTGGTTTCTATGGGAACAAAAACAAAAACTAGTAGTTTATATTTCATTATTATAGTAAAAAATTACTACTGTTCAGAAAATTTACCGAAATAGGCGTTGCGGTAAATTTGGAAAATGGAAAGCGGGGGATCCAGCATTGTCCTCTGGGTAGACCAGCTCAGGTGGCGCCACTCCATCAAAATATTGACGTATCCCGCAAACTCATTCCGAACCCGGTAAAACGTGTGGTTGAAAGCGAGGATGGGGACAGTCAGCGAAAACGTGAGAAGCACAAAAAAGAGCTGATCTAATGGCACTGAAGCGTGATCGAATATGTAGTGGAGGATGCAGAGGAGGCCAAGTCCTGTCCAAATCCCTCCAAACATCAGCCCTCCTCTGATATGGAATGAGAGTAGTTTGGAGGGGTTGGGCTCTGAGAGGGCGGCAGCTCTGTGAGGATCCCACTTGATGAAATATTGGGAGCAAAGGAATCTCCGGGAAAGGAGCTCGTTCAGCTCAAGCGCGGAAATGTAGAGAGGCGTCATGATGCTCCTTCGTTCGAGGACTTCGAGTTATTTCTCCTGAGGAACATATTCTGAAACACTGAGAAGACTGCACAAAGGAATTGCAGGTTTGTCCAGACAGAATTTGGCTGAGGACAACCCTTTATTTTCAATTATACAAAAATCAAGTAGTGGAAAATTGGATTTTGAGGACTAGCTTGTTAATGTGGGGCTGATGGGGAGTCGTGTTTTACGGAACATTGGAGAAAGCAAACAACCATGCTGCCTGTCTTGCCTGCATTGAAATCACAACGCAAAGTGGTTTTCCTCGGAATCAAATAGCAATTTCCTAAACTAATTGGAAATGGGCGAAATGTATTTATTATTTGCAAGGATTTGAAAGATGGGATTGCTAGGTACGTAGTATATGATCGGAGGTTGCTAGAAGGCAAAATTCAATTTCAGGCTTTCTCAAAAAAAATGTGAAAGAAGCCTCCCCCTAATTCCGTACGGGTTTTCTAAATTTTAAAAAGCATTAGCATTATTCACTCGGCTCTTTCTTGCTCATGATGAAATAGTTGCTAGTGGGGGAGATTCCCGACGCCATAAACAAAATGATTGAGACTCAAGCATTTTATCCTCTGCGTTACCATTCCGCTCCGAGGTGGCAGTATATTACAGAGTTGTGAAAAGTAGAGTTAATGGAAATTTGTTTCCTCGCAAAAAACGTAGACCGGAAGTAATTCAGGTCATCATGGTACGCTATGCTGATGAACCTTGATCGACTGATTCATTCTCCGCTAAACTAGTTTTCAGCGTGACATATGATTTCATGTTTGAAAAGTGCCTTGAAGTAGAGTAGTTCCACCGGCTGGAGAATCGAGGAGAGTTCACACTTGTCCAACTTTCCGCTCAAATCCATATCTCACCTGGCGTTGTTTCAAATCTTAATCCACACTTGAGCTGTCCAACAATGTGGTGGACAGGTGGTTTTCACGGGACTTTGTGGGAATCAACTGAGGAATAATATACGTAAGCACTTCAGATCCAACAGAATATTTCAGAGTTGCTGAGAGTCCGAGCACAACAAAATCGTTGGGAAAAAGGAACACGTCCAGTTCAGGAGCGGAATGCCCATGGATTTGTGGGAATCGCGATTTGCGATCGTCATTATTGAAACACTAAAATATGAACTGGGTCAACTTGCCATGCAAAACCAATAATTCGAAGTTTGCTCTTTGTTTTCAATTACAAAAATTGAAGGAAATTGGATTTTTGTGGCGCCTGGCTTGTTGAAATGAGGGACTTGCCGTGGAATATGGGACATTAAAGATATCATGCTTGAGATAAACAATAAACAAAGCAGACAACTTGTATTGTTTCCAATCGCAAAGCAAAGTGGGGTTTAACGTTGGAGTCAAAGCAATTTCCCAATCAACTTGATTGCATTTAGGTAAACGCTATGTATTTATTTTTTAAGCTTTTACAACTCAGAAGTTACAATGCTTTTGAAGGGGTTGTTATAGGTACATACAATTATGACGTTGTTGTTTTCGCCAACTCAAAAGCCAATTTCGAATCTTTGTTTAAAATGAAAAATAATGTGAAAGGATCGTCCCTCCAATTTCCTAATATATAAAAAAAGGCAGAGCAGAACCCAAGTCGATTAGAATTCGTACGGGATTTTTAATTAGCGTACGAGCATTGCCTTGCAAACCTTTACAAACTCGGGAATATCCTTCCTTTGGCTCCACCATCCAATTTCATCATCCATCCATCTGCGTTGGCAAAGCTGAAAAATGGACTTTTATGTAGGGAATTACACACCGTCATCGTAGAAAAAATGATTTACATTCAATCATTTTAGTTTTCAAAGAATCCTTTTCATGTGGAATCTCTGGATTGACACTTGTTAAAAATTAACCAATTAATTAATTCCCTTTGTTTTTTTTGAACGGCGAGAGTTGAGACGGTAAGGGATTATTTCACCACATCCTCCCTAATTCGTAATTAGTCGAAACATGAGTCGTAGTCGTTGTGATTGATAATACTTCCTTGCGATAAAATGACTTCAAACAGAGTACCTTACATTCTCGTGAAAGCTCTCATCTTCACCTTGATAACAATAACAATGTTTAAATCAATCAGACACAAAATATTCTTCATGTTGACATAGTTTTTGCTTGTGCATG